>JANHGN010023434.1:5104-18721 GCA_024605025.1 Megaceryle maxima
TTCTGTCGGGTGTTTTTTTCTGGCTTTCAACTATCTTTTTTCCCCCCCTTCTTTTTTTTTTTTTTTTTTTTTTTTTTTTTTTTTTTTTAAATCTTTGTTTTGTTTTGTTTTTATTTTATGCTTGTGCATCCCCCTGCATGCCCTGCTGGTTACGTTTCAACAAGCCAGCTCTCTGTCTGTATCACTGTTCACGGTCTGAGCTCCGCTTCCAGTTTCACTGACTTTAAGTTTCCCGTGGTTTCTCCAGAAACGCCCCCAGCCACATCACTGTCTTGGCCTCTCCCATGAGAGATGAGAAGTCCTGCCAGGTCTCTCCTTCCTTGGGCTTCTCTAGGTCAGGGAACCCTCCATGCACCTCAAAAAAGGAATTAAAAAAAGTAGCACTTCAACATGGGGTTTACCGTTGCTGGTGCTGCTATCTTACTGTTCATGGTATGGGCACTGCTTCCGGTTTCACAGCATTTAAATCATATAACCATATAACAAACTAACAGATAATGATGTGATATGCCCTGTTCACTTTTGGGTCCTGTTGCACTGTGTGAACACATCAATGGTGGAATGCTGCTGTTCAGAGTCCCACGTGACGAGTCATTGAAGCTGATGAAGGACAAGGTGAATTGAATCAGTTTTCAGAGGTTAAAGCCATCCAAGTGCCTTTACGTATTGTTAAGCGAGAAAGGTGGCCAGTGCTTTATCTCTGATCAACTCAGAGATGGTGGAAATGCCCTGTGGAGGTGGAGCAATGGAAGCAGAGCAACTGTCAGCGCAGAGGTAAACCCATCTGGGCTTCTGGATTATGGCTGAAATTGAGGGGTGGATTTGACCATGAATACTATCTCAGAGATCATTCATGAATGTCAGACATGTGCTGTACTCAAGACAAGTGGTTAAAGACACAGAGGTATGGAGGACGATGGCTGAACTATAAATTCAGAGAGGCATGGCAGACTGACTTCACTACACTCCCACAACTTGCTGAGGCAAGCATCATATGCTTACAATGGTGGAAGCAGCAGCCACTGGATGACTGGAAAACTATCCTGTGCCACATGCCACTGCCCAGAGCACAATGTTGGGCCTTGAAAAGCAGATCTTGTGGTGACATGGTAACTAGAAAGAAATGAGTTGGACAGTGGGACTCATTTCCAAAACAACTTCATAGATGCCTGAACCAAGAAGCATGGCACTGAGCAGGTGTATCACAACCCCTGCATGCACCAGCCTCCATGACAACTGTACAATAAACTACACTGAAAACAATGAGGGGTGGGACCTTGAAACATTGGGACACACATTTAGCAAAGACCTCCTGGTTACTTAGTACAACAGGAACTGGCAGTTGAGCTAGTCCTGCCGAATCAAAACTCCCATGTACTGTAGAAGGGGATAAAGTCCCTTCAGTGCACATGAAGGATGTCTTAGGGAAGATGGTCTGGGTTAGTCCTACTTCAGGCAAGTGCAAACCCATCCATGGCACTGTTTTTGCTCAAGGACCTGGGTGCACCTGGTGGGTGATGAGGGAGGATGGAGAAGTCCCGTGTGTATCTCAAGAGGACTGAATTTTGGGTGAGAACACCCAGTGAATTGAATTTTATTGTTGCTAATTGTTAAATAGCTCTACTCAGCATGACATAGATAGTATAGAATAAGGAATGGATAATATCCTGGATTTGGCTAGGATAGGGTTAATATCACCAGGAACTGGGAGATGCCACAGTCAGGGTAGCCAGCTGAACCAGCCAATGAGACACAATCAATACCATATTGACAACATCCCTGCTCTATAAGGTGGGGATGTCCACCTGGTAGGGAAAGCACTGGGGTTTTGGGCACTACATTTATTTGCAGGACTTGGTAGTTTGGGCTGTGAGTACTGCATTGTATATCACACATTTTATATATGACTTCATTAGTTATTACTGTTGTAATAATTACATTATTGTTGTTACTGTTGTTTATTCTCTTTTTTGCACTGTTCTAGTAAATACTCCTTATCTTAACCCATGGATTTTTGCCTTTTTTCCTGATTTTCCTTCCCACCTCACCAGGGAGTAGGGGGACAGTGAGTGAGCAGCTGCATGGTACTCAGTCACTGGCTGAGACTAAACCATGACATAAAGCATACATCCAGAAGTTTAACCATCTTGGCTGAGGGGCTCAGCTGTGCCTGCAGTGAGTCCACTGTATCTGGCTTGAGTTGACTGTGTGCCACAAGGATCAACCCCAGCCTCTCTTCACAGAGGCCACTCCTATAGCCAACCCTGCAGCACCTGAACACCTACACCCAGTACAGTTATACAGATCAGGTTTGCATTGAGATGACCCAGCCTGGGAGCATAAGTGTCCCTCCTTGACATTTACCATGAATTAATGACAAACTCCAAAACCCTCTATTGACTAAATATGTTTACTTATTGATAAAGAAATTGCTTTCTGAGTGGCAAAAAGATGAGATTTTTTCAAATTGTACATGGAAATCTCTGTATAAGTGCAAGTGTTCTTTCACACAGGAAAGAGACAGATTTTGCTGAGATAGTGGGGATCATAAAGTAACTTAAAGGAGAATTTTAACTGCAAAAGATTTTTGTTCTGTTTGACTGTGACAGAATTATAGGCCTGCCATCATCTGCAGATCATAAGCAGTTTCATCTCAGCCAGGGCAGGCGACCTGAGCTGGCTCACAGGTATATCCCACACTATAAATGTCACGGTCATTATAAAGGGGAAAATTTGCTAAGGACAGAGGGCTTCCTGCCTGAGCTTGACCTGATCCTGCATCTCTTCTTCCTTTTCCTGGAGAGTGCTTTTATGTCTATTGTGACTACTGGGCTGAATATAACTTTATGTATTTTATAGTGGTATTCCTTTGGATGTTTCATTAAACCCATTTTAATTTCAGCCTGTGGATCACAAAAATCACAGAATGATAGGGATTAGAAGGGACCTTGAAAGATCATCTAGTCCAATCCCCCTGCCAGAGCAGGATCACCTAGATCAGGTCAGACAGGAATGCATCCAGGTCAGTTTTGAATGCCTCCCAAGAAGGAGACTCCACCACCTTTCTGGGCAGCTCATTCCAGTGTTCTGTTACCCCCACTGTGAAGAAGTTTTTCCTCATATTTATATGGGACTACCTATGTTCCAGCTTGCACCCATTTTCTTCTGTTTTTCTTGATCACCCTTTTTGGCTAGAGAGGGCTCATTGGGTGATAGAGTAACTGTTATAGTTTAGGCCTGGATATGGGCTAAGTGGAGACAGTGATGTATTTTGTATCTTAGACAGTGCAAAGTATTGGATCCTGTTCTAACTTTGGGAGTCAGAATGCACTTCTGAAATTTTGTATTTCCAGAAAAAGTGATCAAAATATTGGAATTACATGCTTACTTGAAATTCTTATGTACCTTTAGGTATTTAGGTGTTTGGGGGTTTTTTTAGGTGGGTTTTTTTGTTATGGGTATAGTTGGACTTAGTGATCTAGGAGGTCCTTTCCAACTACGAATATTCTGTGATTTTGGGATTTTTAGAACTAAGGTAAAAAAAATAAAGGAAATTAAGACTTTGAGCATATTCAGCAGTGCATCAGGAAGAAATTGGTTATGTTGCATATTAACATTTGCTAGCACATCAGCATTTTGTTAGTAAAAAAAGCAGGAAATTGACAAGTAAAATCATAATTTTGATTTAGAATCTTAATTTTATCTTGCTCCTCTGCATGTATAGGAAGGGAAATTATTGCACTGTTGTCAATGACATACACAAGCATCACACTGAGATGATGGTCATATGATTTTTGTATTCCTTCCAGCCGTAGTTTTATCACTTTTGGACACAGCGATTTTTTCACAAAAGATGTAGTAGACTGCATGTCAGATTAACATTTTAGAATCTTTGAGTCTTACCTTGTTTCAGCTGCTGCTATTGTCAAAATATTTGTTAAAAGAAATGAGACCAGTACCTGACTTTGTGATTGATTTGTGAACATTATGCCCTTAACATTACTTTTCATTAAAGTCTTGGCTAGACTGAATTAAGGGAAGGAAACTGTAGGAAGAACAGTGGTGTTTCGCTCTCTTAGAAAGAGTACAGCTTCTAGCTCCACAGTGTCCACAGGTAAACTAAAGTATTCATGTACTCACCAGCACATGGTTCTTTTAAGTTCATGCATTTTGACTGTAGAGTTTACATCAAAAACATTCCAGGGCAGTCAAGCCTTTGGACTGCTTCCCTGCTGCCATGTGAGACAGAGCACAGTTTAAAAATGGAGCCATAGAAAAAAAAAAAAAAAAGTATGAAAGTGTTTATATTTTTATAAATATCTCTAAGAAAGAGATGTGCTTATTATTTCTGTAATCCTTTATGTGGAGTGGCAAGTGCTTCATACTCTGTCAGACAGAACACCTATCAACATTTAAAAAAATCCAAATCATTGCACAGAATTGATAAGATATTTCTTAAATAAAGAATAGCACATGAATAAAAATACATTGTATAATTTAAAATGCACTTTTACATATTCCACTTCATGGATGATTCGTAGGACCTGGAATACATCAGCTGTTGGTCAAATGACATGCAAATACCAAAGGTATAAAACAGATCTTGTCTTGTCTTGTAGCTTGTGCTAGTATATTTTCATTTTTCTTAGGAGAGAAATTATCCTGTTTCTCCTGCTGGGAATGATAATGTATCAATGATGCAGCAGACCTGGCATGCTGTTCTCCCTCTGTTTTTTTTTTTTTGGGTTTTTTTTTTGTTTGTTTGGTTTTTGGTTTTTTTTTGTTTTGTTTTTGTTTTTGTTTGGTTTTTTGTTTGCTTGTTTGTTTTTGTTGTTGTTGTTGTTGTTGTTGTTGTTGTTTTTTTCTCTCTTCTCCTTCCTTCCCTTAGCCAAATTGCTACTGTAATCTTTAGTAGCTTGAATTTGCTTCTATTGCTCACAATGGATATCAGGTACTGTGCCAGATAAAAACACTTTTTCAATCCACCCAAAATGAAATATGAAGACTGAAGGAGGAAGCGCACCATTAAAAGGTCAGTCTCCCAGCAATGACACCATCATTGTACGTCTTGTCATTTCACATATATATTTTCATTTAACTTTGAATTTATATTTATGCAGAAGGACAGAAAGGCAGATCAATATGTGTAACAAAAATATTGTAGGTGTCTTAGCTCTTTTGAATTTTGAGACATGAATGGCTTAGAGAAATTGCTTCACAAATGCTCAAAACAAAAGTAGTTCACCTGTTGAACCAGAAATTTTATATACCACCACTGAAATGTGGAAAAAACCAGGAGTGTATTTTCAGACTTTCTCTTTAAGTCTTGAGCAGAACTACTTTCCATATATTTATAGAAAGTACATATAGCATTTGGCTGTTGTTACTGATGGGCATTCATTGCTGGGAAATACATATTTAAATAGCTTATATTTTACAACAATGGAGAGGTTATAAGACTTTAAACAGCTTCCACTTCAGATTAACACGTCAGCAGTAGCAAAGCTAGCTAAGTGTGATGTGAAATATTCCATATGCTAGACAGAAATAATCACGATTGAAAGCCATTACATAATCAGAGCTACTTTGGCTGAGGTTGACTGACAGCGCTTACTATTCAATTAAGAAGCATGTTATTGGGCTAAGATGCTGATGTAAATCTAAAAGAAAGCTTAATTTGTTTGACCTTTGTAACCCACCAGTTTTGATTTTATTTGAGACTGTGTCTAATGCTTTTTATGTATCTGAATGCATTATTTCATCATGAGAAGATTTCCAGTTGCTACTCTAAAAGCCTACTTAAGATTTGTTAGCATAATGATTTATTAAAAAAAAAAAAAAAGAGGCTTAGTAAACCTTTAACCTTCCTTTAATCTTTTTTTTATTTGCTAACCTAAACAGGAACTAATCATTGGTGCAAGGGATTAACAGACACACGAGACCAGATTATACATTTTTAAATTGTGCTTTTGAGTCTTGAGAGAATCTTGTAGTGTGGAATTGGATTAACCTTTTTGACACTTTTTCTAATAACCCAAAAGCTACAGTATGAGGCTTATTCTCCTGACAGTCAGTATGGTTGCTTTGCTTATTGTGTAAATTCTATATTCACATGTGTGAAGATGTATGTTATTAAACATAATTTGAATAATCAGTAAGATTCAGAGTTTGCAGTGAATATTAATCCTTTCTGTATAAATCAGTCAGTATTTGTAAATTATGTGCAAGTATCAAAAGATTTTAGTAATAGCAACATTGATAGGATTTGAGTGATCACTCACCCTTAATGAACTTCATTTACTCAGGTTTATGTATGACCTAAGTGACTATAAATTTCATTCTTTTTCGTATGAGTCCAGGTTTCCTCACTTCCCTTCAAAGAAGCTGGCACTAACTTAGCTGGAACTCAATTTTTTAATATATTTTTGTTCAAACTGAAAAGTGTAAGACAATTCAGAATAGTTACACTTGGGATGAACATGAAGGCTGAGACATGAGTTTACATAGTCTGTGTGAAAAGTTACACCCTTATTATGATACCAGCAACCCTCATCCATTCCATCAATAGAACAAGGAAGGAAAAAAAAAGATTTTTTTCTTCTGCCAAATTACACCAAAATTTGCTGCTGTAATTAAAATTGTTGCATATCCAGATTTACCCTAGACATGTCTCCTCTTTTTCCTTCTGGAAATTTTATTTGGGTAATAAAAATTAAAGTAAAAAAAGTTTTATTTTCTTGAAACCTGGACAAATCTGACAGTCTGTAGCTCACTTGGTTGTCACCATCAGGCTTTTGGTATAACCCATTTTATCCTGAGTGAGAGATATCAAAGAGACTTGCATGTAAGCTGCTTATGCTCGGATGGGCTGAGACCATCATTTTTCATCCCTCACTGCAATAGAGTGGTGTGAAGAGTTTAGAACATAGCCTATTTACCTTTAGTATTGACCTTCACCTTAAAACTGTGTGAGGAGCTCCTATTGAAAAGCTCTTCTTTGAAACAGCAACAATCCTGTTATGAAAGAAAAAAGTTTTTTAAATGTGCAAAACTGTAATATATACTTATATATTTACACAACTGACAATCTGATAGGCTTTATTCTGCATGGGTCAGTGATGTAAATGTTTAAAATGATTTTTCATATTTACAGTGTTGTTTTTACTTATGCATGGCCAGTCTAGGGAATTGAAGCTTTGATCTCCTATAGATCATCTTAGGCATGTAATACAGTTGAAATGCAGAAATATAACTATTTACCCTAGGGATGGAAGGAGGACCATATGTTGTTTCTCACCTGTTTTTCTCTGTCATTCTTTTGCCTTTTGTTTTTCAGATTTTCTCTTATTCTGTTCTTCTTCTCTGTGTCCCAGATGAACTAAAGTTTTTTATGGTGCTTTGACAATAACACTACCCATAAACAACCCTTGCACATTCTCTAATCTGGTCTGCGGGGATAGTCAATAGTTTTGGTATCACTTAAATCTATATAATTTGGTTGGCTGAAGCTTATGGCACCAGTTGGAATACTTAGAGCACCATATACTAAGTAATAAATACCTCCCATTCTAATGCATCCTGTCCAAAACAAGCAATCAGTGTCAGGACTTGCAAACCTGGAAGTTGGAAGAAGGCCTACTAAAGGTCTGGATATTGTCAGTTTATTTTTCCTTGTTGATGTGTAGCATTTTTGTTACTGCTCAGTTAACAGTGGACTGTCATAATGATGAAAGTATTATTTAAAAGTATTTTCAGAAATCTCCTGTAAATTACAATTAATCAGGCAATGCCTATAATTTCTTTCATTTGTTAACTATATCAATATAAAGCATAAACATCCCTAGGTGTATGTTCTAATAAATGCATTGGAAAGAGCATTATGATTCTCTGATATTTTATGAATGTACAATTCATACATAAATTTTAAAAATACCTTTGCTTCTAATTAGAAGTTCACTCTCTGATGTGAAAAAATGCCTATTTGTAAGTTTATTTTTGTGTACCATTAATTGCACAATGCTGGCAGAAAGCTGCAACATTAGCCTCAGAAGCAATATAGCCATTCTCATACTGAGGCAGACATTTCAAATGACATTTAACAGGATCTCCCAGTGTATTTACCAAACTCAGCTAAATAGTGGTACATTTAGTGTATTATGTTTCAGTGCATGGAAACAAGGAAAAATGTTTCATTTTAGTAAACTTTGAAAGAAAGACTACTTTTTTCTGTCAGAAACAAGGCAAAAACATACTTAGCTTGACATTTTAACACACAGGTTATGCTTGAATTTAGCAGCTGTTTCTAGTCTACCATACTTTCCATATATTGACACTGTCAAGATAAACAATGGCATTTGCTTCCCAAAGGAGATTCTATCTTCAGATTGCTCTTGAAGTGACACAGAGATATGTACAAGAAAGATCCAAGTGTTGCATAATGTTATATGTACAAGTTCTAAATTCAGTGAGTTTTGTTTATAAAATACTTATGAAGAAATAAAAGAAGAAATAGTACAAGCCACTTCCAAGAGGAGTTGATACAGGCAGAACTCCCACTCTTTTCAGTGTGGATTTTCCCTCCTTGTGACCTTATTTAATAGCCACTGATATTAGTAGGACACATTCCTTTGATTTTAATGGGCTTTGGATCATGGATTTTGGTTCCAGTAGTGCCTGGGTTGGTTGTAGTTAGAAATAGTCATACACAGCAGTAAATGGTCAGACAGATTTGTTTACTGAGATTTTTAAATATCAGTCTTTGTAATAGTTGCCTGTGCTTAAGCATACTGTTCAGGTAAATGAAGGAACATTTTGCTTCCATATCTTGTCAGTTCTGGAAACAGGACACATTAGCATTTGGCAGGTATCTCTTTCTGAAACCCTTTTGTTAATTTTCTTTAGTTCACGAGAGTTTATATGCAGCTAATTGTATCAGAGTTCAGTGGGTTTTACTGTAACTTTAATGAGATGGATCAAAAAGCCCTCTCTGATCTGTTATATAGTCTACTCACTATTTGTTTATAAAGACTTTCATAACCTTCTTAGTTAATCCACTAAGTTGACTACTCATTTCAAGCAGAATCCAGGTGGACTTGTGTCCATAACAAAGCTATTCTGAACAGACCAAGACATTCAAATACTGTATTAGATAATGTCTGAAGAGAAAATAAAGTGTGTTGTCCAAGCCCAACACCAACAATGGATTGAATTAATGAAAATCCTGCACCAATACTGTGTAAAAATGAAAAGTTTCAGGGGTTTTGTTTGGATTGTGGGGTTCAGAAATTTATCACTTTTCATACTAATTTGAAATATTTGATTGCACCACTAGCTCTCCTGACTTAGCTGTGAGTAGTGTTTCACAAATATATGAATACCTGATACTTTGGACATTCCTGAAAAACAAATAAACTTTGATGTGCTCAAAGCTTTTTTTTGGAGTCCATATGACTGGTCAGTATACACTGCAAGACAGTAGTGGAAGTGCAAGGGGTTAACAGTTCCAGTGGAAAAAAAGCTTTCTTCTCCAAGAGGTGCTTAGAAGACTGTTAACTCTTGATTAGAAGTAAGATGAAATGTAAAAAGGCACTTGTTGTGGTATATGAGCCCCATCCTTCATCCATTCTGC
Organism: Megaceryle maxima; assembly: GCA_024605025.1. NCBI lineage: Eukaryota > Metazoa > Chordata > Aves > Coraciiformes > Cerylidae > Megaceryle > Megaceryle maxima. The sequence goes on from JANHGN010023434.1 coordinate 14,733, forward strand.
TTCAGCACTGAAAGCAGTTGGATGCTTGGTGTATAAGCCAAGGGTATTTTAACAGCATGTGGCCATAACATTGTTCAGCTTTGGTCTCAGGTGTCTCCAAGGCAATTTCATTTGCCTCGTGGCACTTAGCCATCCATTAAAAAAAAAGCTAATGCTACCACATTTTGATGATCTGGGGCTAAAGTTAGGTTTCTAGATATTTGAAAATGATCTTTTCCAATGGAAATGTAAGCAGTTGAGAAAAGATACCTTTTGAAGAAAGCTCTGCAAGCTTGTAATAGTTAGTGAATGTCATTATTTGCAATATTTGCTAGTGCTGGATTATCCATGTGCTTAGAAACATTTAATGTGGGTTTTTTTTTTTTTTTTTTTGGAATCACAGTATAACATATATAACAACACTAGAGAAAGTTTGTTCTTCTGAGATGGACTGGATAGGCATTAGTATGCAGTAATAGCATTTTATAGAATACATTGTTCTGATGGCTTATTCAAGGCTTTGCTTTTACAATACAATCAAATCCAGTGAGCTTGATTAGTTTTATTAACAGTTATCTACTATTCCACCTGCTATAAAGCACAGGCACAAAATGTGGACTCCATATTTTCCTGTCAGATTTGGTGTGTTGACAAATTCCTTTGCACAGCTGCATGAAATATTTGCTGTACTCTGGACTGGTGTATTTTGAAGTTTTAATAATGAAATAAAATAAGTGTAATGACAGAGGCTTTAGGCTCTTTCCTTCAAGAGGTTCCCCACAAAAAAAAGGAACTCTTATGACAAAAGGAACTGTGCAAAAATTTTCTACATAGTAGAAAGGACTAAGCAAGGTCCCTCTAAGTCTCCTGTGAAGATCTGCTGAGATACAGAGAGTGGGAAAAACAGACCAGCTTGGGCCACAAGGAAATACTGTTAGTCTCCCCAAGCCTTTTTTAGTTTGACTAGCAAAGAGAACAAAACAAAGAAATACAGACATTGAGGTTTTTTTCTATGTAGTTCTCAGCAGAAATCCATATTGCAGATGAAAATCCAGTTTATTTTGAACAAGGTTAGGACTGGGCTCTGTATTGGCAGAGAGAGTGTGGAGGAGAAATAATTATGTGGATATGACTCAAATTAAATTTGACTACTGCATCCGCTGTTCTCAGCATCAAAAGAGAACAGTCCTATGCAGGTTCATTCTTATTAAAAATAATAATTAAAAAAAAAAAAAAGGTAAAATTAGTGTATCTTCCTATTCACCCAAACTTCTTTGACCTGCAAGGAAAGCACCATGGGTGATCTGTGAAGAATCTTGTTTCATCTGAAATATTTCTGCTTCTCTGGGATGGCTTAGGCTTGCACATGACACAGAAACTGACCATTAACCTGTCTGTATTTTAATTTCATCATGTTTAAAATGCAAATAATACATGTTTAAAATTTTCTGAGATTAAAAATGCAGTATGAATTAAAATGCAAGGAAAATAATATAACTAAGATTTGAATTGAAACTTATGAAAAGAAGTAAGGAATTCAATTTTCCTTGTAAAAATAATGAATTGAGTATATATTAGTAGAAACTGAAAGAATCTGGGAGTTTTCTTTCATCATCAGCTTGCTGGTTACCATCCCCTGTTCATAGCTGTACTAAAAGCCTATTCAACAACTACAGTGATGGACTAAAATCACTTTGCCAGCTGAAAACCTCTTGAATTTCTGAATCTGACTTTCTTCTCTGCCCCAAAGTTGTTGAAGTGAAGGAAAGAAATTGATGGTCTTTATGAATCTTGTCTAGTATCTTCTCAGTCTCCTTGATAAATCCCATTATCTGGAAAGTGAACTTTAGAGTTCATAGCTCTTTCACTCCTAATGCAGTTATTCTCCATCCTGTTATAATGACGGTATTACATGGATAACTATAGAGCATTACGTTCCAGAAGGAGAACTAATTTGGGAAAGAAATTAAGTACTTAATTTTGAAACCTGTTTTCTTTTTTTTCAACCTAGGCATCTGAGAGAGAATTCTTAGTAAGTTCACAAACATGGTATATATGATGAACTACTTACTGTAAATTATACTTTCCATTACAGAATTTATGGGTGGTGGAATAATTCCCTCTCTTCAATTTTAATCCTTAGATGAATAGTTTGTGCTGCTGAACACACTAAAAATAGATGTTTGTCTTTCTGAAGTACATAACCATGCAGATTATAGGTGTATACACATTCTTCTCAGCTGTGTGCCCCTTGACATGATATTTTTGCATTTGTGAACAGCATCAAGAAACTAGTACCTTCTTTAATTATTAATTTTATATCTTTTTCAGTTTCAGGTTGTCTTGAAGTAGCTATGCACTGCAGTATAATTTATTCCACAAAGAGCTGGGAATCAGGTAAAACTTGGGATGTGAGGGTTTGTGCTAGTAGAGGTATAACATTTTAGATTGCCTTCAGCTGGTTGGCTTAGGACTGATGAGACTGTGTCCTGCTTCCTATATGATTTACTCCTCTTTTAAGATAATTAATAATGTCCAGTAATTTCTAGGGAGGGATAGGTCATTGCCAGTTGGCATAAATGTGCAAGAAAACATGAGTGCTACATGGATTCTCCACCTTGTCTCATAGTCTCTCTGAGAGACAGCCTTGACTTTATAACAAGGAATGTGTGACAAAGCAGAGGTGGGAACTGTTAGTGTTGCCTTCTGATACATGCTAGCCTCCGTCAAGTGATGTGACTTTTTCCCTCACATTATTAAGATGCAAGATGGGAGGGAGGGTGACAGTAATTACCTTCCTTCCATTCCCATTAGACATGCATCTTATTTTTTTGAGTGGTGGTATATTCCCAGATTTTTACAGCACCAGAGTGCTGGAACTATGACAGAGTTCTGGACAACATAAGTTAAAAAGAGAAAATACGGAAGAAGAGAAAGACACTGTATTTTTCTGTTGATACACCGATTTTCAGATACTTCAGGACATGTGTTTTCACTGAAGTTGAATTGACCCTTAACTGTAACTCAGTTATAAAATAAAGGGCTGAAATCAGCTTTAATTCTCCTCTTAAGTCTGGGTAAGTTTTGTTTACCTAAGAATATTTTGAAAAAGATCTCTCACTCATTTCTCTATGTTAAACTTTTATTCCTTTCTATTTCCATTCACTTTCTCATTCCTCTTTCCTTTCTTTTTATTCTTCATGGAGAAAACTACTTTTTGCAATCTGCAGGGTGAAATTCTCTTCCAGTCAGTACATAACTTCCATGCACAGCCTTCTGCATTTAGTTAGCAGTCAGCTGTTAAGTGCACCTAAATGCATAAAGGTAGGCTTGTTAGGACTAATATACCCCTACTTGTTTTCTCTAAAGAAATTTAATCTACTAGGAAGTAATGTGTCTGAAAAACATAGAAGTTGCACTTTCTCATTTTCAATTATACTTACCTATGGCATTAACCCACAGTAATTACACAAAAGGCTGCAGAGCGTTATTTAATTTTCCCGTGTTACGGTATAATATTCTGTCACCTTGTCAATATTTTCTCAAACATTCTCTTGATTCTGTGTATTCCCTTCTCTTCAAGGCTTTCTTTCGCCTTTTACCAAAGATCTTGCTTGTACATCTGTTGACTTTCTGCTCATAATGTTCTTTCTGCTTAAGGAAAGCAAGCAGATTCAGTTTCACAGCCTATTTCTCATTTGATCCAAATGTAGACTATAAGATGCGCTTCAAATCTCTTGTGATTTCAAACTATTATTTCCATTCAAAGAGTGAAACTTTTTAAAGAGTAGTGTCAGCTATCTGGGAAGAAGTTGAGTTACTGATATTATTTTGATGAAATCCAGAAAAGATTGTACAAAACTAATATAAATAGGAAAATACCTTTGTAATACAAATTAGGCCTGCCACCATGCACAAAAGCATGTCAGAAGTTCTAGTAGGGACAAACTTTTTTACCAGGACACTGAAATAAAGAAGAATAAATAAATAAAATTTTAAAAAGCACGTAG
>JANHGN010023435.1:16987-28883 GCA_024605025.1 Megaceryle maxima
CAGCAGGGTCACCCAGAGCAGGGGGCCCAGCAGCGCAGGGTCCAGGCGGGGTGGGAATCTCTCCAGACAAGGAGACTTCACAACCTCTCTGGGCAGCCTGGGAAAGGCTTCTTCCCTTAATAATCTGCATGGACTATTTCCATCAGTTCCTCTTATCTTCTTTTCCCCTCAGCATTTTCTCAAGTCCACACAGTTCTAATTTCACCCGTCTTCGTGAGTGATGCCAAAGGGGCTGAGCCCTGCGACACTATCCTGGAGTGCAGGTTTATTATGCCTCACTTCCCCACCCCCTCCCTGCCATTCGTTAGAGGACTGAGGAGAGGCTGTAGGTAGAAAGTGGCCTTTTGGTTGTTTTTACAGACATTATTACACTGTCAAGGCGAGGTGTAAAGCGAGGTTGTTGAAGAAAGGGATTTGACAAGTGCATTTATTTTAACAGGCAACACAATTCAGTCCATTTAAAAACAAGGCAGGTTTGTAAATGCTTCTGGGACTCAGTCCTGCAAATATTGGTGTCCATAGGCTCTCTAAAGTGTAATTAAGCAAGGAGTTGATTGACTGAAGAAAAATAGAACGTCAGCAATGAGGGCAATTATAGAAAACAGCAGCTCCATTGCATTACTGTTCTGTTTTGTGTTCGAGCTTGGAGACTTCCTCAAGAAGGAGAAATCCTACAGCCCAGCTACTCTGAAGCCAATAGTAAAACGCTTCACTGGATTTAGCACAGCCAAGATCTAAGCCCCAAAATCAAGTCAATGCCAGAGAAAACTCTGATGACGTTATTTTATCAAAGGTTTCCCTTGGATGACTCTCCTCTAAACCATAGTGAGAGTCCATAAATTAGAGCAGTTGTAAGATGGTCTGACTTGGGATAATCCAAATGTGATAATCACGTGAGAGTCATCCTGTGTAAACCTCACCTACATCAATTCCTCAGCTCAGGCTGCCCTAGTTAAGTTTGCATCGTGTGTCCTCACACCACACTTCATCTTCCCTCACTCTTCAGGATGCCACCCACCACGCTTGGCAAACACATTCATAAAAACGGACGTGGACCACAGTTGCCCTCACAGAGAAGTCTTGTTCTTCTTCACAGATGGCATGATTCACCTCTGCAGCCTCAGAGTATGGCCATCCCTTTAGCACATAAACTCCTGTGACTGCCTCTCACTCGTCATTCGGCCCATGTGGTGCTCTCCTAACTCAGAGACTATAGCAGCTGGGTCTACACACCATATACAGAAAAGGTCTTCCAGTTTACACAAAGCTCCCAGAGAAAACCTTTTCTTTATAGATCTGGTGTGCACACACCCAACCCCAGCTGCCACCTGTAGCTGGCTTGCTTTAAAACTTCCCTGAAAAATAAATAAGAGATTCTCGCCAAATTCATTAAGAGAGAAGTACCCCAAATGTGTTTATTGACAGTGGCTTTTTTCCCTTCCAGATAGGGTTGGAAAGAACTTCGGCCTCTGGAACCTGACCAGCATCTGAGACACAACATTAGAAACACAGCTGGGCAACTCCAAATATCATCTCTTGGAGCTCTTTCTTACATTTTCTTTTTTCTTCCCCCTTTTTCCCCTCACACAACACAGACCGTATTGTTTTCCCCATTTTGGTGCAGGCACATTAAATGAAAAGCACGTGGTGATGCATTTGGAGAACGGGTAGAATCACAGCGGCTGCCAATGATCTGGTGTATTGAACTGTATTGCAAATACTTCTCAGAACACTGGAAAGGAAATTGTTACCATTACCCTTAATTTATAGAAGGTGAAACGGAGGTCCAGGGATGCAAAATGAGTCACTGAAGACCTTTCAGCAGGTTCATGGTAGAGATAGATACCTCCTGAGAGCTACCCAAAAGTCACAAGACCTCACATTAGTTGTTTTGTGGGGTTTATAGAAATTATCTATTTTGAGCCTGGGAAAAGAATACCCTTAAAAATCCTCTTGTGACCTCAGAAGGTCCTTCTTCCCATTGCTTTCCTAATTGCTACCACAGTGCCTGGCAGACCTTCATAAGGAGGGGACTTGCAGAAGCACCTGTACCATCCTTCACCAAAAAGAGCTGCTGGGAAAGGCTTCAGGGATCTGCTGTTCTGCAGGACATGCTGAATGTCATGTGATGTTGTTGGCAGATTTCAGAAGCAGATGCACACGTGCTGACAGGAATTCCTGGTTTCCACTTCAATTAAGGGGCAGAGGGGAAAAAAAAATAACCACAAGGAGCTGTTAAACCAAATTGCTAACAACCTTCAGCCCATCAGGGTTACTGACAGCTTCCGCAAACCGTTTGCAGAAAGAATTTCTGGTAGAAAAATAAAGCTTTAGGGCCAGGCCTGGCAAAATCTCGGTCCCCTCTGAGAGGTGCTAAATGTCCTCAGATCCCCATGGAGACACTCGCTAATGTTGCGAGGTTATTATGGGATAAATAAGGGCACAGTCTGGGCAATTTGCCTAACCAGGGAAAAAAAAAAAACAAAAAACTTTTGACATTGTGTGTGGCTCTGGCCAGAGGAACTGACCCCCTGAGATCCAGCTCCAAAGCCAGGGTGGCTGGTTGTAGTCCTGATGAAGGTAGACCAGAAGAATGCTTGAGTTTTAGCTCCTACAGTGAATGTCCTTGCTGTTTTTTAGCTGCCTAAATCCACCCTTGAGACACCATTAATAACCTCTGAGATCCTGCTCATCTTCTCACATGTCAGGCTGTTGCATTTCATTTGACTACTTGAGCTAAGTGCAGTCCACAAACTGAGAGGTGCTCAGAGGACTGGTTGTTACTGAAGTAATAAGGCATTCGCAGCATCACAGAACCTCAAAAATCCCAGCATGGTGGGGGTTGGGAGGGACCTCTGGAGATGATCTGGTGCCACCCCCCTGCTCCATCCAGGAGGGTCACCCAGAGCAGGGTGCCCAGCAGCGCAGGGTCCAGGCAGGTTGGGAATCTCTCCAGAGGAAACTCCACAACCTCTCTGGGCAGCCTGGGACAGGCTCTGACACTCTCACACCAGAGAAGTTTCTCCTCCTGTTTAGATGGAACCTCCCAGGTTCCAATTTGTGCCTGTTGTTTCTTGTTCTGTTGATGGGCACCCCTGAAAAGATATTCAAGACACCATTCAAAATAGTCAAGAAAGCCTTTCTCAGTCATATCATCTGTTTACTTCAACACAATATAGTGTGCATAAACCAAACCTGGCCATCTGCTAGAAGGAACTAGATGATCTTAAAGGTCTTCTCCAATCATAGTGATGTTGTTATTCTGTGACTGATGCAAGCACCCAGTCTGAATGGAAAAACAGTGGTGGACTCAAAACTCATCTCCTTAGAAAGGATGCCAATCAGTGTCCTATATGGTCTCATAGAACATAATTCCTACAATGCAGAAGAAGTTTGAAGATCCCTCCAATAATCCCACACTCCTTTTAACAAGGGCTTAAATCTTCTGCTGTGACAGGGATTTTGTTACATCAGGAAACAGTGTCTAACTGGTAAGTGTTGTACCATCAATGAAGATTTGACCCCAGGGAGCTCAGGCTGGAGCAAGAAGTGCTGGAAAAACACTCCCTTTCTCCCTGCTACACGTGATGACCTCAGCAGGAGAATTTTAATGTGAAGGAGAATTTTACATGGCATGGTATGAGTGAGTCTTGATCTGTATTTATTAAAGGTCTAAAAAAAATTATACTTTTGCCTTCAAAAGTGGCCACCACCAACACCAGCTGCAGACTCGCTCAAACAGTCTGATGTTTCAGAGCCCAAGGGAGAGTTCAAGCAAATGTCTTGGCAATTGTTAAGTTCTTCAAGATGGTAAACAGCCCAAGCAGAAGTGAGCTGCTGCCTTGTGCTAGATTGTGTGTACATGATTGCCCTCTTCTGGAGCATCTCAGAACAGTTCACCTGTGAGACCATCAGCAGATTGCTCTTCATCGGTGGAGACATGCTCTACTGTCACATCCCTTGGCCACAAACTAAATTCTCATTCCAGCATTCACCCTCATTTTCTGCTTAAAACCATTCGGGAAAGGACTTTTTGCATCATCACCTTCCTAATCCCTCACATTAATTTTTAGTTAGGACATTCTGTAACCAGTCTGACTGACAGAGATTGCCCAGAGAGCAAAGGAAAGCCCACAAGACCATAAGGATACTTCTCCTTCACATATTCCCCAGGACAAGAGTCCTGTAGACTCTCCTTCCTGCTCTCCTCCCAAGGCAGATGTTTTCTTTCTTCTGTTGTAAAGGTCTTACACTTACTCTGTAGCATCAGGAAGGACAACGTGAGTGGGACTGGCAGTGATGAGGTTGTGCTGTGAACCACCTGGAGAGACTATCCCACTGAACAGTGAACATGGGTTCTACTCTCAACTTGTTTGTTTTGTCAAAGAAATACAAAACAAAAAAAATTCTTCCTTTCCATGGGACCTTGCCACCCACCTTGTGCCTATTGGGCTAGAAGTTCTCTAACACCAGGTAAACTCTTTTCCAGTTGTTTGTCCCCATAACTAATTCACGGTGGCCTCCTGCAGCTGAACTCCCTCTCTGGCTCCCATTTCAGCAGCAGCACTCTACGAGTTCTGAGGGCAGCCACGAGGGAGTCCTAAGCTAAAGTTCTTTCAATGATTTGCTTATATTTAACCTTGCAACATTGCCTTACCTCTTTTTAGCTTGTTTCCATGACAACCAGCACAGCAATAAAAGTCAAGTGCTGGCTGCAGGGTAGGGGAAGGAAGGTAGGGGAAGGAAGGCAGGGGAAGGAGGGCAGGGGAAGGAGTTCTGTGACAAATGGGGAAATACAGCTGCTCACGTTACTCCAACCCCACCCACTGAGTTATCTCAAGCAGGATGGTTCTTTCTACCTCAATGCAGAGCTGCCACTGAGTGTAGGAGATTTCCAGGAGAGCCTGGTGTCTTGCACCTGCTTTTAAGACTTCTGCAGGATTTTCACTGCCAGTGGGAAAAACTCATTTTGTGCTGTAGCAGAGAAGGGGGTCATGAATTCTGCACAAATAAAACCACAATGCACTCTTTGGGCTTTTGTTTTTCTACAGCTTTTCCCTTGGGCATCCCAGGAAGAAGGGTGAAGCCTAAGTGAGGTTGTGTGCAACTGAGAAGCTGGGTAAGAGGAGTCTGCCCACAGCTAGATACTGGGAAATTCAGGGTCTGTGTACGAGCTTCTGAGAGTTTTACAGAAAGCCTGTCAGCTGCATGACAGCTTCTGAAGGACTATGAAGCAGCTCTTTGCAGAGGAAGGCGTCATGTCATCATGAAACCACAGGATTCACCAAGGTGTGATGAGGTAAAATAGTTGGGGAGCCATGAAAACAAGAGAAAAAGCTTTTTGCAGATGAGGAGGGCAGCAGGTGGTAGAAATTGTTCTGATATGGAAGGTTTATTTCTGTAATACACTGACCTTCCTATATTATGGTTTCTTCTCTGTACCTGCCTTTTGGAGAGGGAGATTTATAACACATGGGACAGAGCCTCTAGCTGTTGAATTTGAAGCACAAACAGCAAGCATGGCTCCTGTGACAGGAGCGACCTGCTGTGTATTGCCCTCCTCCACAAAATGTTACAGGTCCTATTTTTAATTCCTCTTTTAGGAGATGAACTGCTTCCCATCCTGCCAAGGGCTTAGCATGAGTCCCCAGCATCCTCCCAGACAATTCCTGGGTTTCCTGTGCTTGAAAAGATCAAACTTTTCTTTGGTAAGAAGTGTAAAAAATATCCCATCACTCTTGACCAGCAGAAGACACCTCAGAAGCTGGCATGATTTGATTAATTTACAGTAAATGACTCCAGATGGTCAAGATGGTTATATTTGAATTAAACAATGATGTTTTTATCTACCCAAGGATTAGGACTGGTATATGTGGTAAAGAATGGTGCAGCATGAGGACTACCAGTGAGCTAGACCACAGACTACTACTGAGGCAGATCACAGGAGCAAAGGTATGAATCCCTTCAACATGAACTCCTGTATTGGCATTTGCAGCTGTATTCCCACTATGGCTGGGGACTTTGAACATACGATAGCTACTGGGTTACAGAAGCAAGTGTCCACCAGAATTTCTATAACCTAGTGCTCCTATTTGCACCAGACAGAGTAAAAAGTGTCTTATCTGAGGTTCTGTCTGCTTCAGCTTAAGTGGAATGTATTAGAAGAGCATTTTAGGTCACTCTTGAGCTAGGCTTCCACTCATATGACTCTATGTGTGTACACATATTTGACTAAAAATACACTTTTGCGTATAGGGACAACAAAGGACACGAGGACTAAAAGTCCCTCATTTGCAAAACTAGGAAGTCAGCACAGCTATGTTATACTAAACTATGAAGAGTGTTAGCTCAGTTGCTTTATCAGCTTTGACCTCTAAGAAAACTGAATAGGACAAAATAACACTTTTTATTGGATGATTAAAGGGGAAAAAAATGCTGAAGAATGTCTAATGCCTGGGTGAGGCTGTGAATGCAGACACACATTTGTGCCTACAATTTCACAGAATCCTAGAATTGTTCTGGTTGGAAAAGATCTTTCAGATCATCAAGTCCAAATGTTCACCCATCATTGCCACTAAACCATGTCCCTCAGCACCACGTCTCCACGGCTTTAAAACCCCTCCAAGAATCATGGGGACTTCACCACTGCCTTGGGTAGACTGGGACAGGCATTGACAAGCTTTTTGGTGAAAGTTTACAAGTATTCAAGTATTCTTACATGTATGCAGTGTAGATATGAACACTAATGGGACCTCATTTGCCATGATTCTGTCACTGTCTCCCACAACAGCCATGTAGGCCTTCTCCAGGGTAAGACAGAAACTACTGAACCTCAAGTTTCTGAGACCTACCTCTCCAGGTACTCAGTTCCAGATCTTTCTTACCTTTACTGTTGTGTGGGCATTTCATTACTTCTTATGATTATTAGTAATAATAATTTTATTATTATATCTAAGCCACTTACAGGGGATGAATTAGATGTTCAGGTCTTCATGTCTGATCTATTTATTGGTCAGGAAAGCTGATTATTTTCTTCTTCTGTGCAGAAAACTTTTTCCCATTCCCTCAAACTCTCTAGATTAGAAGCTCTCTGTCTCCCTTGGTCTGACCTCATAATTTCTTCTTAACTGCTGATCTTTACAGTAATTCCTCTCGAGACTTTCTCCAATTGGTCCTGAGTTTACCTAAATGTGTCTCTTACAAAGTGCTCTTAGGCTTTGTTACATTATTAGCTAAATGTTGGTAGACTGTAATAAATACTCAGCTCCAGTGGAGACACACAGAACAGGACTCAGTTACCTAAAGATAGGGCATTTTAAATGTCTTAAGGTATCCTTAATAGCACCTTTTTTTTTTTTCTTCTGTTTACTGCTCCAAAAAGGGCTGGATCTCCCTTATGTCTTCTACCCTACCTGCCACGCTTGCATCTGAGATAACTTACAGGCACCTCAAGTGATGCTAAACAACAGTACACATACAACCATGCAATGAGATTTGTCTTCATCATTGAAAACTTTATTACCAAAGCAAATAAATACGGCATTAAAAGAAGCAAGATCGTCTGCAAGATGCTGGGACTCACTCAGAGGGACGGCAGCTGACAAGTCTCTGAAGTTTCTTTTCTGATAATAGCTTAATGTTCTTACTTTGCTGCTCCGGTGTGCTCTGCAATGTAAGAGGGAACATGAAATTCTCTGTGTTGTTGTGAGGTTGCCCATAGTTGTTCACCTGTTGTCCAGGGTCTGTTGAGGGATATTTGTTTTTTAATTTATTTTTTTTTCACAAAGCCAGTTTGCCTACAAATTATGGTGTAAACTGAAGTGCTCAGGGGAAGAGCTGGCTGATTTCCTTCAGTTACTGCAGAACAGAGGGTTTTCATTAGGGCAAAACAATTCCACCAAAATTTCCTTCTCAAATCCTTTTGTCACAGTCTGAATGGATCTTTTAAAGTGTTTGTGCCTCTTGCCAGATCACCCAGTGCAGCAGTATTCACAGCCTCTTTTATCCAAGTTAAACACTGGGGAGCATATTGCAAAGCCAATATTTATTTAGTATCTAATCAGGCTTGTTAAACTATCCAGACCCTGCCAAGATCAGCAATATCATTTGAGCTCCATGCTCACCCACCACCACCATCCGCCTGGTGCTGGGTAGCATCTGAACAGGTTGTTAGAATGCCATGGCCATTAGGATTTGGAGGTGAACATTTATCACAGCAAACGAGTGGAAGTTGTGTTTTCTGTTTGCCATGCACCATTAGGCCTGGTGTGTTTGCACTTCATGGATCTCACTCAGTGTAAATACATTTGGAAAGTTGATTTCAATTGAGCTGAAATGGTTTCAGCCCGGACTTCAAGCCAACACATGACCAACCTGTGTAAGCCCAAAGGGAGCATCACAAATTGTTTTGGAGGTGTTGTGACTCGTGTTCCAAAAGCCACAGGCTATGAGCCTTTTTCATGTTTTATTAAAGCTAAATACATTATTTAGGAAGATGAAGGACATTCCTTTGATGTTCAGTCCATATTGAGTTTAAACCAAGACTCTTTAGGCAAGGTCAAACAGGAGAAGAAAAACTAAAAAACAATAGAGGAGAACTGAACAAAAGGAGGCAACAGTTTGGTAGGTAAAATATTTACCCAAGTCACAGAGAGATTCAGTTTCAAATAATTCACCTGAATTGGGCAAAGGAAGAGCCTCAGCAGGGTTAACTTGCACAGACAATGACTGAGATCCCTCACTGGCAAGAAATGTCTGTTCCTGGGGGGGGGGATCTCATACTTCCATTGTGCTCAGAAATTCATCTGGAATAACCTTCCATGAAGAAAGCTTCACCAGGACTTCTACATTTCCAGCGAAACAGAATCACAGAATTTCGTAGATTGGGAAAGACCTTTAAGATCATCTAGTCCGACCATTAACCTAACACCAAGAAGACCTTGACTAAACCATATCCCTCAGCACTACATCTACGTGAGTCTTAAATACCTTCAGGGATGGGGACTCAACCACTTTCCTGGGCAAGCTGTTCCAGTGCCTGATAACCCATTTGGTAAATAAATTGTTCCTCAAACACTCTATCTCAACACATCCCCGTTCTCCAGGTCAAAAAAATGAAGTCAAAATATTCCTAAATAGCGTTACCATCCTTCACAGACAGTCAAGGGCTGGATCCATCTCTCCAGTGTAGACATCTCAAAAGTTTGTTGGGAAAATTCTATGAGCAGAACATTTTAGCAGGTTAGAAAAACCCAAATCCAGTACATTGCAGGTAGGATTGATCCTATTCTGGATAGAGGGAAAAAAAGTGAGGTAGGTTGTTTCTCAATGTCTCACCTTGACATTTTTTGTTATGATTCTGTTCTCATATTACATAACAGTCAGTGCTTTCAAACACATCAGCACTCTGATGTGGTGCCAGCTACCCAAGAAAAAATCTCAATTCAGAAAAGATCCAAAATTGACTGAACACATCTAGGTGAGTTAATATTTTTTTTGTTTTAAGGAACTTAAATTACATTCACATTCTCAGTCCTGACCTCTGCCTGTGCTAGGAAAGGTGGAGTTACTTAGAGGTAATCCCTCTGAAACTATTGGCATGAATTTGAGAGGATGGGGCCAGACTCTTGTCAGTGGTGCCCAGCGACAGGACAAGGGGCAACGGGCACAAACTGGAACCCACGAAGTTCCACCTGAACAGGAGAAAAATATTCTTTGCTGTGAGAGTGCCAGAGCTTGGCCCAGGCTGCTCAAAGAGGTTGTGGAGTCTCCTTCTCTGGAGAGATTCCAAACCTTCCTGGACAATGTGATCCTGGGCCTCCTGCTCTGGGTGACCCTGCTGGAGCAGGGGGCTAGGACCAGATGTTCTCCAGAGGTCCATTCCAACACCTACCATGCTGGGATTCTGTGATTATTTGAATGAACCTTGAAGTTCCCTCAGTGGGATGAACTCTAGGTTTGGATCCATATGGCTTCCTACTCACCTGGGAAAATCCAGAGGAAATTCAGATTCAGCTGAAATAAATGTTATACATAAATGGATCAAGACAACTCATGCCCACGAGATCTTTCTGTCTTTAAATACCAGCAAGAGGAAGGATATCCAAGTGCCTTAACTTTACATGACATAGCGCTGTTGGACTAGAGCTCAGGTCTCTGCTCATGGAAGGCACCATCATGCCTTTATGGTGCTTGTGTCAATCCAGCCATCATAATGATCTATTATGTCTTGAATTCTCATGGTTCCCAATCTCCTCTGTCTCCCCTTTGTTTCCCTGAAGGATTCCCATGGTCCGAGAGGCATCAGACATCTCCCAGAAGCTGGCCTGGGCTGCTCCCTCCCTGCTGATTCATAAACTGGAATGGCAATCATTCCTAGGTGCCTCCTCAACAGCCCTCTCACACAGGCTTACAATCAGCTGCAGAAGCCTTTATTTTCTTGTGGTCAACCACTCTCCCTTGAAAAGTCTCTGGAGGAAGCATTATATTTCCTCACACAGGCTTTGAACTTCTGGATTAGCACTTTCCTTCACAGCCCGAGCACTTCCTGCACAGAAGGAATTTGTTCTGCAGACCTTTGGGGAAACCTTGGGTTAACATGAATGAGTGAAATCTGACAGTTGGAGGCCGTTTCCAGTTTCCCTCATCCTAACAGCCCACAGGTTTTGCCTCCTTCCCGGCTTAAGTCCTGACTCAGGATGAGTTAAGTGCTTTGTGAAGCTCCTGCCCTACAGAAAAGGCAAGGCAGCTTGAATTTCTTTCATTGAGGGTTTCATTACCTTCAAGAATCAAGTTACCTGATAGAAGACATCCACTGTGGAGCAGAGACTGAAAAACACTGGGTTTATATTCAAATATTCTTAAGACCATTCAATAAAAACTCATAAAAAAAAAAACCAAAAAACCCAAAAAAACCCAAAAAACCAGCTGAAATTATGCTTTCTCCCTCAATTTGGTCAGAAAATAGAAGTAAAAAAGAGCTATTCATATATGTCAGCAGGACAAATTCTCTGTAATCCAGCTGGAAGGAGCAAGGTGAGGAACATGACCCTGGTAGCACAGCTGAGCTCTCAAGTCCTCTCCCTGAAATTAATTTTCAAACTCCAAATGTGTTACTGAACAATTTCTATGGCATATTAACTGGGATGGGATTTTGTTAACTGTTTTTATTCTCTGATGATAAAACTTCTGCCATCTTCTAAGTGGGACAAAATATAAGAGTAAAAGAGCAAGATGTTCTCTATGACAACAACAGTCTAATGTAGAAAATTTCCAGCATTCAGTAAAAAACTAATTTACATTCAGTAAAAACCTAGTTTAAACTGAACACGAACACAAACAAGACTGTTCTTCAAACAACCTCTGAATTGAGCTTTCCAGGAAAAGAAACCTGGAAAAAATGAACATTTTCTGTTGGAGGGTGTGTGGGTTGGGTTCCATATGGAGTAATTTCCTTCCTGATTCCTCATGTTGCACCTTGAGCTACCTCTGTAGGAATGGGCAGCCTGCTCCTGCATTGAAGACACAGTCTGGACATCTGAAATGCCTTTGACCAACTGGGGAAGATTGTCTCCAATCTGCAGAAGGGTCCAGAAATATTCACAGCTGGGGTAACAAAGCTGTCACTGTGATTGAGTTCCTAGGATACAAACACCCATCTTCACCACAGTGTGTCTAAGCGGTCTGAAAAAGCTGGATTTACCATTCTGGGACAAAGCACCTGATCAGGAATTGTAGAGGATCATAGAATCATAGAACCATAGAATCACAGCATGGTTTGGGTTGGAAAGGACCTCTCAAGGTCATTTAATCCAACCCCATGCAGGGAGCAGGGCCATCTGCAACCAGAGCAGGGTGCTCAGAGCCCCGGCCAACCTCCCCTGCAATGGTGCCAGGG
>JANHGN010023435.1:37482-50232 GCA_024605025.1 Megaceryle maxima
AGGAGAAACTGTTGCCACTGAGGGTGGTGAGAGCCTGGCCCAGGCTGCCCAGAGAGGTGGTGGCTGCCCCATCCCTGGCACCGTTGCAGGGGATGTTGGCCGGGGCTCTGAGCACCCTGCTCTGGTTGCAGATGGCCCTGCTCCCTGCAGGGGGGACGAGATTGAAAGGTCCCTTCCAACCCAAACCATTCTATGATTCTAAAATCTGGAATCAGAATAATTATATTAATGGTCCTTCCCAACACAAAACATTCTATGATTCAGTGATGCTATGATAGATGGGGGCCCATACTAAACTTTGCCAATGAGACTGCCAAAAGTTGATTTCTACTCTCAAATTAAATACATTTGAGAGGGTTCTAAGCAAACAAGTTCACAAGATAAGATAAACTGATCAACTGGAAGCAGGGTTTACTTCAACAAGGGAGCAGAGGACTTTGCAAGGTCTTCTGGCCTCTGTGGAGTCTTCTGCAAGATATGTTCCCTCCCTAGCCACAGCCATAGCCAGCGCCTGTCGCCTGCCATAGGACTTGGCACAGACTTTCACAGGCCACTTGTGGCCAATACAATCAAAGCTGAGTAAAATGTGAGACAGATTATGGTTGTAAAGGAAAACACTCTAGCAGCCCTCTTGCCTTTAATTAAGCAACTTGAGAGGAGTTGTGGCTGCTCTCTATTAAGTCCAGGGAATTTGACAGGCTTAACTCCCACTAGAAACCAGGAAAATTCAGGTCAAAACCAGCAGCAAGAATACAGGGATAGCTGTCATAACAAACCTATTCATGACATAAATACATGAGGTAGGAAGATATTTCTTACTTCTTTTCATAGATGGAAAGGCCATCCTCAGAAAGGTGAAACAGATTGTTAGAGTCTATAAAAATCTCCGTGACAATAAGAGGAACTAAATCTTTGCTCTTATAAGGAGAACATCTATTCTTAGTCTGTTAATTTTACCTTTGCATCAGGATTTCACTGAAGTTAAACTTGATGGCCTGTTCAGGGCAATGGAATTGTATCTGTGTCTGTATCTATACCTGACTTTAATTCATGTGCTTGGTAGTCCACACAGTTTGTCAGGAGTAAGGTAGCTAAATAACCCTGTAGACCAAACCTAGGACATTTGCTCATGTAAATCACTGTAGTTGTACTTGCTAAAGTACTAATTTCAAATTCACAGATTACTAATGTTTACAATTTGGTCTTCTATAATTAGAAGTCTTCAAGACCCAATCAACAGACTCTATCTTGCTTACTATCAGTAAGCAAATGCTTCTTGGAACTGGCTTGTTTTGTTTCCTAACCAGCTGGTATATTAATCCCAGAAATTCAATATTTGCTTAAGATAAAATGTCCTCCCAAGAGAAGTTAAAGCCAGAATGCTTCTGTCCTGAGCAAGCGCAGGAAGAACCAGTGGGAAACGTTCCCCTTTTCCAGAGCTCAGCTCTGACAATGGGAACATGGAGAAAATAGCAAACAGATTGAAAATAGGAGGGAAAAAAATGCAAAAAATGTGAATGTGGAAAGAAAAATGGGTGTGAGGTGAATTGCACATAATGGAGTGTGACAACTTTTGAGCTCCAGCAGTTGTTTAAGTCTTTTCAGACTCTCCTCTGTGGAACATTTTGTCTCATATCTCCACGTGCTTGTGGTGGAGCCACTATAGCTCCATTAGATTGAAAAATGGTGGATCTAACCTGGTAGCAGTGGTTACCATGGACAATTAAAAAGGTTACACAGAAGGTAAAGATTTTATTGAACAGTAACAGCACAGACCCTCCTGGGCAAGTCATTTTTTTCTCACATAAACTTAAATTACCGTATCCTTAGAACTCCCACCTCCTGTGCCATCTGGATTCAGCTAATACATTATGGCAGGTTGCAACCCTGTCTTCAACTGGTCAGTAGACACGTCTTTAAAGTTGTTCTGAACATTTCCTAACAGGTCTACGATGAGGATAAACAGAGAATCTAAATGTTTCAACTCGTGATTACACCCCACTACACTGTTTTTCCTTTAATGCTGATCTTAGACCTCCTTTCCATAGAAGAAAGCAAGTAAATCAGTGGTCCTGAAGGAGGTGACAGTTACCAGGCTCCATGTGAAGTCACAATAATGCTTCTCTGTTGACAAAGTTGTACTAGACAGAAATGTTTTTCTGCCTGAATTCCCTGGTCCCTTGCTGGTGAGAACTCAGATAAACTATGGGAAGTGAGCGACTGATGTTAGGAAAATTTGTGTCTTACTCAAAGATTCTGAAGACTTTTGTTCATAATTAAATTAAGGGGAAAATACATATCCTGGGGAGAAGAAGAAGGGTATGTTACACTTAGGAAAGCGTGGCTGAAAGTGGGGAACCATCTGCTGTAGTCATAGGAGACTACCAAGCCCTACACTGCCATCCACTCCAGGTGCAAGGAGTGCCAAGCCCTCCAAACAAAACATGATTACTCCCCACTGGGGGACTGGATAAGGGGGAGGGAGCTCAGAAATATAGTTTAAATACAGTTTAAATGCAGATACTGATCATAGAATCATAGAATGGTTTGGGTAGAAAGGGACCTTTCCAGGTCACGTCCTCCAACTCCCCTGGAGTCAGTAGAAACATCTGCACTAGAGCAGGTTGCTCAAAGTTCCTGGTCGACCTCACCTGGAATGGTTCCAGGGATGAGGCATCGACCACCTCTCTGGGCAGCCTGGGCCAGGCTCTCACCACCCTCACCATCAACAATTTCTTCCTTCTGTTTGGTCTAAATCTCCCTCTTTTAGGTTAAAACCATCACCCCCTTGTCCTGTACCTCAGTTATAGTGAGGTCAGAGATACCCAGACCACATGTAACTAGATGCCATTATGTGGATGAATACAGTAGCTGAATCCACACTAGGAGCTGAAGGCCATCACTAAAGGTCAGTCCTGTTTGTTACTTTACACCCTCAACACCAAGAAATCTATCTGCTCCTAATTGCCTCTTCCCATACAACAGTCAAGCACTTCACAGTCATAAATAAATATGCTCTAGAACATCCTCTATGAAGTAAGGAAAACACTTTCATCTCAATCCCACAAAGGTGGATGAGAGTTGTTAAATAAGTTACCTAGGACCAAATCAAGAAGTTCTTGACAGGTGGCTCCAACACGAACTTCATTATGCCCACTCCCAGGCAGTGACCCACCTTGAACCCGTTAAAGTGTGATCATTATGGTCAGACACACATTATGGATGAATGAGCTCGGCACACATGGGTCATAGGCTTTTCTGTGGTCACACCATGACTTTCCTGGAGGCTTCTTCTCTACCAGATGCCCTGAGAATAATGAAACCCACTGAACAGTGGGGTGAAATCAACTGCTACCAAGCAATACAATATTAAAATAGGGTAAGGCAATGGAGAGGGGAAAAAAAAAAAAAAAAAGAAGATAGAAAACAAAATAAAACAAAATAAAACAAACAACAACAACAACAAAAAAACCACACCAAAACAAACAAAAGAAAAACCACACACCCCCACAAATAAAACAAAACAAAACAACAACAACAACAAAAAAACACCACAGAGAAGGAGATGAAAGTCTGAAAAACACTGGATGAAGGAAGGGGAACTGCAACACAATATCCCGTGCCAGGCAGTTGGCCCCAGGCCATGTTGTAACGAGGACCATCGCCCCGAGAGCGTGAAGCCATCCCCGCTCGCTGCGCCTCTGTGTGACCATGAACCTGGGTGTTCCAGCAGCAGCATGTGAAAATATTTAGTCTGCTGCAGAAGGGAATGTTTGGGAAAAGAGATAGGAAGGCCTGCATTCCACCAACCCCACAGCCCGGTCCTCCCCACATTCCCTGGCACCCCGCCAGCGCTTGGGCTGGACGAGGGTTTGGGGGATCTTTTCTTATTTCTGGCTTTTCCGCTCAGATCGACGGAGAAGCGAGCGTTGCTCTGATATCAGCCCTTTCTTTCAGTTAAAAATCAGGTGGAGGAATTGCTGTGTGGATGTGAAACACAGGGTGGGGAGGGGCTGAAAATCCCTTTCTTCTTTTCTTCCCTTTCTTTGCACCGTCTATTTAAACAGGCAGATCTACCAGACAAAATCAGTCTTCCTATCTTCCAGAGCTCAATGTAACAGAGCCCAGCCTCAGCCCTGACACCTTAAACTGACTGAGACACAGACATTCCTCTGGGAATAAAAATTTTTAAAAGGAAAAAAAAAAACAAATAAAAATTAACTTTTCCTGCTTCAGAGGTGGGTTGCAAACGCTTTGCCCCAGCTCAAAAGCTAGTCCAAGGTACAGGGCAACAGAGAAGAGATCTGGGGGAGCTGCATGGCTCCCAGAAGCCAGAGTCCAAGAGAAACCAGACTACAGAGATCTGGTTAACAAATGAAGTTTGTTATCATTGCTCAAAGCAGTTGGCATTAAAGGTGGGTAAATTGCATTTACTTTCAATCAGCTCCAACTGCATCCCTAGATGCAGGGTCCAGAGGGCAAGTTCATTTGAGATAGACTTTGAACTGAGTAGGGACGATCCTGTCTCACTGTTAAGTTGACCAGACTCAACCCCCTCGTTAATCTTTCTTAAACTTGGAAGCACCTTCTCGGGGGTTGAGAACCAGACCAGTGCATATAAGCACTGCCATGGATTTATGACCCGGGTTAACCTCACCAGGATATGGGTGGGGACCAGCATAGGGAGAAATTCAGTCCATCTCATACCAAGCAGATCCTGAGGCATGAAAGCTTGAACCTCAGATTATTTCTGAATTGAACTTCTGGCCTACTAGAGATCTTGCCAACTCGAACCACTGAAACTGTGGACATAAATATTTATACTTTTTTTTTTTTTTTTCAAATGCACAAACATAACCCCCTTCCCTAAAAGGAGATGGATGCTGTAGTTAAAACCTGGCCATATATTTTTCCTTCACCATGAAGAACCAAGGTACAAACCCTACAATACATTACCAGGAAGCCTGGAGCTATAAAGTTAAAACCAAAGTTAATAGGATCCATTCGTTGTGCGAATGAGGTACTGGCAATTTTAATTTTTTTTATTACTTTATTTTTTTTCTGTGAATGTAGGAATTGGGTAAGTGAAATTGTCAGGTGTGCATGTATGAAATGTAATCTGTCTAACCCCAGCATTCCAGCCAGCCTGGGTTTTAATAGCTGAAGTATGCATGATAAGTTCTATTTAAATGCAGGCAGCCTCATCTTAATAACTCCCTTTTTCCTCAGAGTCCAGCCTTTCAGGATGCAGAGACCTTGGCTCTATCCTCAGTAGTTTGCTGTGAAACTAGAGATAAATTCTTTAAAAGGAGATAGCAATGATTCTTTTCACAGACACTGAGCTCTCTAGATGAATTGTGTTGTAACAGAGCAAAGGATAGGATCATTATTATTATTTATCACTGTGACACGAGGGGATAAGGCTAAAATCAACCCAGATCCTCTTCATAGGGGCCCCAGCATATTCCCCCAAAAGACTCACAAATCAACACTACTAAGTAAAGAAATTTCCACTTAACACCTCATCAACCCCCCCAACCTTGCCAATATTTACGTACATGCTTACCTTTATTAGGATTTCTTTTTCTTTGGGGGGGACCTCTGGGATTGCTGGTATTGGTAAAGAAAATGTGTGTTTTTGCAAGGGAAAGGGCAAGCTCAGGGATCTCCTGTCTGATGGTGGGTTTGAGTTCCTGGTGGTTTATGCAAAGCCTTACGGAGGAGGGTCTGGCAAAGTAATCTTGAATCTTGAAAGGAAAAGGGAGAATTAGAGGACAGAGGTTGGAACTATGCAAAAGGCAAGAAGATCACTCTCCTTAAACCTGGGAACTGGCAGGAGGTCTGTTAATGTCACTTGAGGTCACTCCACTGCAAAGGGGTGTCGTTCTGCAAGTAAAAGCAAAGGTCAAGTTCAGATGACAGATGATACGGCTTTCGGTCTTGAAATGGGTTTTTGTTGAGGAAATAAAATTTAAATGAGCCGGGATATCAGATTGAAATGAGCCAGGTGTTTTTTCCAAACATTTACAGTGTCAAAACCCGTCTCTACTCTGAATTGAGTTATATGTAACAATGTCCTTTATCATTAAAAAAAAAAAAGAAGAAGAAGAAGAAGAAATTGTGATACAGAGAAGGCAATATTCTTCCATTATGATATATAATGTTGCCTACAAAAATACAGCGTTTTCAGTTTTGACCTCATTATGCAACAAATTATATTTTTCCTTTCGGTGTAAATGTCTTCAGGATGAACCATGAGCTCAGAAACATCCTTTCCTGGGTGTCTGTCAGAGAGGTGGGATGTTTGCATCAATTGTCTTTATCAGAAGGAGCTAAGGATGCCATCAACCAAATGAAAGAGAAGGGTTTAGTGACAACAGATGGATGTTGAAACACCATTAGAAGTTTTGAGCTTCTGATATTCCTTAATACATGTACTTCAAAATAATCAGATGAGATATTGTCTCTCTTTTTATTTTTTTCCCCACTATTTAAACTCTTAAACCTGACACCAATGCTGTTCTTGGAAATGCAGACGTCTGCTGCATGAAATTAGAGAAGGGAAAACATTTTCCAGGAGAGGAAGAGTTTGGAGGTTTACATGCACATCAGGGTGCCCTGCTAAGTTTAGACACTAAATTTGGAAAGAACCAGTATGGAGTTTGTTGACTCTGGCTGGTACCTGGCTTGATCATTAGCCATAATTTCTGTTTGTCTGTGGCCAGCTGTCTCACTTAACCATCTGGCTCTTCCTCAAAGACATTCATCCATCTCTTTATTTCCTCCTGTGACAGCATGTCCTGCTTCGTGGACACATTGCCAACAGTAGAATGAAGAATAGGCCTTAACAATTCAAGATTAACCAAGCTCTTCTTGAACAAACCAAGCAGTCTCCAGCCTGTTTGCTACTTCAAGGACAGACTGTTTCATCACACAAAGGTGAAAGAAGAAAATCTTTGCAGAACGATGGCCACCACCCAACCCAATGTGCAGCAATGGTCTCTTTGGCCCATTGCAATCATTGATGCTACAGGTTCATTAAATGCTGCACCCACAGACCTCAGCTACAGTCAAGTGCCTATTTATAAATACTGGTTCTTAGATATGTCTTTCTTAATTCAGAAAAAAACCCACATTTGACCAATTTAATGCAAAGACATCTGATTTCATCTCAACAAGTGTATTTATGGACTTATTTGAGACTTAATTTGACAAAGAGCTTTCCAAAATAATGTTCTAGGAGCTACTATTTACAATAATAAGATAATTAGATAATAATAAGATTATTTATATTATATTATCATATTATATAGCTACAACAATAAGATAATAAGATTCCCACAGCACTTGCTGCTACCCGTGCCAATTGAGACACTGGACTTTGATAGATTAGGCAGCATTATCAACCCTTCCTCAACAAAGGAGAACTGGGTGGTGGGAGCACTAGCTGCATATGGACATCAACCACAGACCAACTCACCTCATCCTGGACAAAAATCCAGAGCGGTTCAGATGAATTTCACCAGTGCACTAACCAAAAAGCCTGCAAGATTAAGTCCTTGTTAAACAGCATTTACTGGATATTATCTGCACCAGTGGAAAGGAAACCCTGGGATATCAGATGAGGAGTGCCACCCTTCACCACCCATCACCATCAATCTCATGCTCCCTTTACAGAAAACCCCAGATATTTTGGTCTTGTCGATCCACAGATCTTCTGATAAAAGCCTGGGAGGGTTGTTAGTGCTCTCACTAGAGGCATGGCTGTAATTTTGGGCTGACTGTTGACTTTGCTGTCTGTCGAGTATCCCTTTGCCTACAGATCTTTTATCTAGAGCAAAAGATTAAAACACTAATCAAGGGCATTGCTCGCTTTGGATACGCATCCTCCCCAAGGTTTGTCTCAGAAAAGCCTCCTTTGAGAAGTCCATTTGAATATGAGGGGGAGGAAGAAGGATAGTCCTGCAAAGGTATTTTTCTTGGGCAAATATTTGTAAACCATATGAATCTCTGTGGCTTTAAACAGATGGAAATCATATGTTGCCTCACCAGCACTGTGGTGTGATTTGAATCGAGAGGGAAGTGGATGCATTACAAGCATCCAACCCTTTCATTATCTCTCCATCCCTTCTGCCCTTCCTGCCATACCTTTCTTTATTTCTCTCATTTTCTTTGCCCAAGGAGGGGAGAAGTGAATGCACAGGATATTTCTCATCCCCATGCTCAGTCCTTTGGATTTCTCAGCATCCGTCTGTCTGCCCACCTATCCATCCTAAGCCATAATGTTCTTCCTAGTTTTACCCAGTTCCTTCCCCCCACTATATCTCCCCACTACACTTGTGTAGGTGAAAGAGCAGAGCAAGTTGATTTTGGAACAATTGCTTCTGCTCTTACACAGCACATCACCTGACTGGGTTCTGCTCTGTGGGGATAAAGTCACAGAGTCACAGAATCACTGACTCTCAGGCTGCCCAGAGAGGTTGTGGAGTCTCCTTGTCTGGAGAGATTCCCACCCCGCCTGGACCCTGCGCTGCTGGGCCCCCTGCTCTGGGTGACCCTGCTGGGTGGAGCAGGGGGGTGGCACCAGAGCATCCCCAGAGGTCCCTTCCAGCCTCTACCATTCTGTGATTCTGTGAAATTACTTGCCTGCTTCCCTACAACTATATGATTGATGGTCCCATGGATAGGAGGGGAATGATGCCGAGTTACTCCTCCTGAGGGTCTGGCCCAAACTGATTAAACTTCCTTCCCAGACTTGGTTTAGTTTTCCTTTACTGGGAAGAAGGTGTCTGAGGAATGTGATGATCTCAGTCACATTCACGCTTCTTGAAGTGGAAGACTCCCCACATCATCTGATCTTTCCTCAGTATTATTACAGCCTCACGCTGTGCTTTTCAAGATCCTGTGGGCCAAACACACTATCCATGTGGCAAATAAAAGCCTCCAGACACCTGATCCTGGGGATGGAGCAGAGCCAGGGGACTGTCAGCAGAAACAATATTGTTCAAAGGGTGGGCTCAAAGCAGTGAGGTCAGCTGGTGTGCCAGAGCCATGAGCTGGCATTTAGTGGAGTGAACGGTTCAGTCGCAGCCTCTCCCCTAACCCCACGTCTGCTCTGCAGATGGGAAAACACATTCCTCTCTGCATACCGATTCGTTCTGCCCTGTCACGCCAACATCAGTGCGGGTGCCTGAGGTTGCTGCTGAGGGATGAAATCTTCATCTGATTCCCTGATAACCCCTGCTGCTAATGCTCTCTTAGGACTGGGAGCTAAAGACTCATTTCTTTATGATGTTAGAAGCCAGAAATATTTTTGTGTCTGGTTTTCATGGGATCTTGACATAAAGGCACTGGAATGCACATGTCTTTGGGGGCTACTGCTTCAAATGAATCCTGTTCACCAGTTCTGGGTCTTTGATCCTGAACCCCAGTTCTTTGCTTCAGTGCTTTACGAGGAATGGATGACGCTCATTTTCTAATTCCCTCATGGAGAAATAGCCTTTGTGGTGTACAGGCTGGTCTCGGGCAGATTCGTGTTAACCTTTGATCACCTCTGGAGGAGGAAGCCAGAGCCTCAGCATTTAATCTCCTATTATTGCAATATAATCTTGGTTATCTCTGTCCACATTCGTTCTCTAAAGACAACCCCCAACAAATAAGATGACCCTCATTGTGCAATGGAATTAGTTTCATTACATCCATTCTTGTGAAATGGCACGAGGGCTTTTGGAGGCCCAGCCCATGTTTCTCTATACTGCAAGAAGCTGACTCAGTCTAGAAATTGTACCCCTGTGACTCATGTGAAAAATTATCCATGCTTCCTGGCATGATGGTCAAGAGACCAGGCCTCTGGCAAAACTTTTGGAAAGATACTGGTGCATTTTGCACACTTGAGAGTGTTGGCTTCTGCATTTCAGCAGAGACACTCTATGTATTCATGCATGGACCAAAAAAGTTGGTTTAAAATAGTCAATGTTTATCTATGAAGTGATGAATAATTTATGAAGCAGAATTCATGTTAGAGTTCACATTAACTGACTTAGCAAAGAAAAGTACCCAGGGACTCTCCCCTGCTTACAGGGGACAGGAGGTTACTCTTTAGAAGCTGTGACAGAGAGGAGGAGGCACATACAGATCCTTTCCAAAGACAGAGACAAGTTGATGTCTTCCATACTGACCTACAGTTATTGTGTTTCCCTATCTGCTGGCAGAACAAGTTTTTAGGATAGCAAACATGGGTCCTGAGTGACTGAAATCACTACAGCCTTTCATGATGATCAGTCTCCTCAGTTAGACAGCCAGTCCATCAAAACAAGTCATAAAAAGTTAACCAGAGTCAGTTCAGCAGATCCCTCAGCTCTTGACTCTCTTTACCATTTCCTCATAGCTTTGTGAGGAATCATAGAATCATATCATAGAATGACAGAATGGTTTGGGTTGGAAGGGTTCCAACCCCCCTGCCATGGGCAGGGACACCTCCCACTAGATCAGGTTGCTCAAAGACCCATCCAACTTGGTCTTGAACACACCCAGGGACAGAGCATCCACAGCTTCCCTGGGCAACCTGTGCCAGTGTCTCACCACCCTCAGAGTGAAGAACTTCTTCCTAATTTCTAATCTAAACACATCTGTGCTGAAGAAAGCTGAAGGTGAGTTGGACCATGAGACAAACAGAGACTAGTCTGAAGAAAAGGAGGCTGAGGGGAGACCTTATTGCTCTCTACAACTACCTGAAAGGACATTGTAGAGAGGTAGGTGCTGGTGTCTTCTCACAAGTAACTAGTGACAGAACAAGAGGGAATGGCCTCAAGCTACACCAGGGGAGGTTTAAACTGGACATTAGGAAAAAAATTACCACCGAAAGGGTTGTCAGGCACTGGAACAGGCTGCCCAGGGACATGGTTGCGTCACCCTCCCTGGAGGGGTTTAAAAGCTGTCTAGATGTGGTGCCTGGGGATATGGATTAGTGGTGGACTTGGTAGAGTAGGGTTAATGGTTGGACTCAATGATCTTAAAGGTGTTTTCCAACATTGAGGATTCCATGATTCTGTGATTCTAAGAACCAATGCAGTTCAGAGATGGGAGTTGTTAAAACAAGTGTATTTAAATAGTCATAACTCCCAGTCAAAAACTGTCTTCTCATAAAAACCCAGCTGGCTTGTGGAGGAAGTGAACATCACAAGAAGTAAAATCGATAAATAAAATAATCTCTGTTTACAGCAGCACTGCAACATTAGCAGTGGAGCTGATGAAGCCAAGTTTCATGGGCTTGGGCTCTGCACTGTCCCTGTCTCACCACAGTGTCCCAGTCCCTCCCTTGCACACAGCATCTCTTTCCCTGCACAGTCCATCTCCTTTTCTCCACTCCATCTGCTGCTCCAGCCAAGAGGACCATGTTTGCTGACTGCCCAGCTTTCATCACAAAGGAGACCAGAGACTGAAATACCACTACCTATGTTCTGTTCCTCATTCTTCAAATTGCTCATCAACATTCATAAGCCTTGTAGGCATCTAATTCCTTGGAGAGCTCTGCCTGGTAGAGCCAGTGAGTGCACCCAACAAGAGACAGGCAGGAAGGCGGATGGAACACCAGTGTGATTATATCCACCTTCTTTTCACTGCAGGTTCAAATCTAATGAAGGAAAGGAGGCGAAGGCACCAAGCCAATAATTTTGACAGCATTAAATGGAGAAATACGATGAGAGAAGCTACATTCCACAGCTGTCAAGACCCTAGGAATTTGTTTTGAGTATTTTTAGAAAAGACAGACATTGTAATAAAAATAAATGCCCATTTCCAGACGTAGATGATGAAGCTTTGAGGAATGATGGTGGGGCATTCAAGACATATTTGTGTTCTGTAGTTAACAAGACACGGGAAGCTGGATTAATATCCTGAGAAACATCTTTCCATCCCACCTGTAATGAAAAATGGTGTTTGAAATCATCTCCTAGGGTTCTGCATTTGCAAGTCAGTAGGCCCAGATAACTCCCTGGAGAGCTGACTGGCTGCTGGCCTCAACTGCAGAGAGGATGTTGGGACAGGGTAACCATGCAACTGGACCCAGAATGGTCAGCCTTAGCTTTTTATATTAAATATGGTTTTCTGGATCTTTTTCCTTGCTCAAAAAGGAAAAGTAGACTAACTGGCATAACTATGCATTAATTCATCTGACAGTAATACAGGAAGGCTTAAGGAAGAGACAGCACAGGGTCCAAGAGATAAGATATTTGTGTAGGAGACTACCACTGCTGCTCATCAGCATGACTTTGAAGAAGGGGAGAAAATATTTTCAGATGAGACCTTATTGTGTTTTGATTGAATAAGTCTGGTTGATGAAAACAAATGCACGGATTAATCTGCAGAGAGAGGTGATTTTCTGGGAGACAGCGATGAGAAAAGCACAAGTTATGGGGTCCAATGCAGAGGTCACCGTCTCAAATTATAAGACTTGAGTTTTACAGGATGATCTACAGCTACTTTCTCACCTTAAGAGACCACCCCTGTGGTGCTGGGGCCAGCTCTGGAGTCCTCATCACTGCAGAGACAAGGACCTGTTGGAGTGGGGCCAGAGGAGCCCCAGCAATGCTGGGAGGGATGGAACCCCTCTGCTGGGAGGCCAGGCTGGGACTGTTCAGCCTGCAGAGGAGAAGGCTGCAGGGACACCCTCTGATGGCCTTTCAGGACTTGAAGGGGCCTGTCAGAAAGATGGGGACAGACTTTTGAGCAGGGCCTGTTGGGACAGGACAA
>JANHGN010023436.1:0-21109 GCA_024605025.1 Megaceryle maxima
AAAAAATTTTCCTTAAATCCTATTTTTTTTTTTCCTTAAAAAAGCTCTACCATTCCAAATGCATGTCAAAAGAGACATCACAGCATTACAACACAAGCATATTTTATGCACTTTTTGGTATCAGATTTACAAGATGGCCAAGTAAACATACCTGTGTTCTGTGAGAACATTTACTGCTGATGGATGGTTGGCACAGTATGCAAGGTATAAGCTTTTCATTTGTGACATCAAATTTAGAAAACATCCTCCAACCCTCTGCTGAGCTTCAGGCAACCTAAAATCAGAGCGATACAGATGAAATTACAGTAATACCAACACAGAAATTAATGAAAGCATGGGAAAAATAGTACATACTGAGTGGGGGTGTTCTGTTGTTTATTTGTTTCTGTTCTGGTTTGTGTTTTGTTGTTCTCTTTTTGTGTTTTGTTATCAACAGATAGATTTCTATGGTGGCTGACCAGCGACTGACAACTTTCTCTTCCTTCTTTACAGCTTCAGGCCTGTAGCTGCCAGGTCTGATCACACCACCAGAGTACAGGCAGAGTATGGTACACATCTCTATGCAAGCCATTCAGCAAATTTTTTTCAAGAATTATTGGTAATTAGCACCTTCTTTAGAAGCTTGATTTTTAGTCAACATACCGATCAGTTAGAACAGTTTACTATCCTCTTTCATATATATATAAAAATGAAACAACAAAACAAAACATAAGCACCATATTATGCTGATAGCACAAACAGAAGCCAGTTACACTGCAGTAATAGTCTGGTTTTACACAATTGTCACTCATCTTGGTTTTGAAGGACCATAAAGAACTTTAATGTTGGTTTGTAACCAGGGCAAGAATGCTGCTTTACCACCATCAGTCCAGAAATACTGTCTATAATTCATACTTCCTTCATTTTTCATGTTCAAATGCACTACATTTGCTAAACAGCAAAGGAAAGTGTCACAATTCTCTTCAAAAGAGCTTATTCTGTCTAGCATAAAATGATGCTCAAATCACAGCAGCTTCAGTAATGTTGGCCCAAAAAAAAAAAAAAAAAAAAAATAGACTCAGCAAGAGTACTTAGAAGAAAAGCTTAATTTCACACAGTCCTGGTGAACCTCATCAGTTTTGATCAGGTTTATCATAGGAATACACATGCATTTATTTGAATAAAGGAAGACAGGCTATGAAGAAGAACATACATTTTTCAAAAGGTTTTAGTGGAAATTGTCATCTCAAATTGCAGTTAGGAATGTATCTGGAGTATAAATATCTGAAACTGGCTGTGTGGCACCAGCTTAGACCTTGTGCAATCAGTGGAAAGCAAGAGTTGGACTTTTGCTTTTGCTTAAGTAGGGAAAAACAAGAAAAATGCAACTTTCATAGTCTTAATACCTCCTTAAGCTGCACATTTCATATGCAAATAAAAGCACACTCATACTTGTTAAAAATTTAAAATAATGATATCAAGTTGAACCCAAAGTGATGGGAAGAAGCATATACTCCAACCAGACACCCTTCCTTACTGCTATCCTGTCACCATTCTCAGAACCACTCAAAAATACCCATCCTACATTGCTTCCTACGTGAGAAAGAAAAAATTGGGCAAACTAGTGAATATCATCATAATGGTATCAGAGGAGATAAAACCCTGTGATTTTCTCCAGAGCAACTCCCACTTCCAGGACTAAGCCTCTGCAGCAGTAGGTTGCATGGCCAAAAGCTGATTATACAACCCATGCTGAAGTTCACTAGAAGACAGGACACTAGGCTTTCAGCAGCTTGTCCCTGACACCTTGTCTAAACCTCTTGTACATGTGCCAGATGAAATGTTTCAGTTTCTCCCTATATTTCCTCTCCTTGCATAAAGGTTTCATCTCCTAACATAAATAAACCAAGTCTTTGCTTCTTCACTAGGTAAGACAAACAGGATGTCTGTTGTTGTTGTTACCCATCTAGCTACTCTTCAAACCTGTATTTCACACTGCTCTCAAGCTAGAAGGGTCCTCAGCAAGTACTCAGACATACTGTCTCTACTTCAGCAGAAAAGAACTATTCAGCTTTCCAGGACAGCTGCTCCACCAGGCAGGGGATATTCCCATCTTGCTCAAGCATATTCTCCTTGTCCCATTCCTTCAGGTTGCTCACATCAGCTAAAATTCAGAGTTCACCCCAATAAATATTCTCCCAAATTTCAAAACCAAACACACACCTGTCACCTAGTAAGCTGTTCGTGCCCCCTGTACAGTGGGGGAAGACGTAGCCCATATAAGGTCAAAGTTGACTGTAGAGGTGTTCAAAACACCAGGAGGGGAAACATGCTTCCTTATTTGAAGGCAACATTCATTACAGACACCCAGAAAATGACAGCTGAATCCTCAGCTAGCACACCGTGCCAGATAAACTCCGACTGCATTGTCAGCACTCTCTACATAAAAAGGCTAGGGCCTATATTTTATTGTCTTCATCTTTATTTCTCTTTCAAAAAAGTATTCCTGAAATTGAAATATTCAGTGATTCTGAAGTGAACAGAGTGGCTGCTTTTGCAGGGGAAAACCAGGGGCACTCCCCCACATACTGAGGGGATGATATTCTTACAGCCTTCCAAGCAGCATTTCCTGCCTGGCAGCTGGTCTCCTTTAATAAACCCAAGAATGAACTAATAATACATTCAAGTAATAGATTCAGCAAGAGTCTCAAACTCTGAAGACATACTCAAGATGTAACTTAGTATTAAATAGTAAGAGGCCACAATTAACAGTTGCTCAAAATGCTTAAATTCCCATTTCATACTGTAGTGCTGGGGTGTGTGTGTGTAAATTATGGCTGTTGACACCAAGCAGACATCTGTGTCTTCTCAGTCTGCTGTTCTTTTAGCAGACTGAAAGACTGACTTTCTACACACTGCACACGCACTGCAACTTTATACTGCACATTCTTTGCTGAATAAAGATAATTAACAGACTTCATGATGGGGTGGGCAACTCAACCCCTTGGACTTCTCTAATCCATCCATTAGTTGCAAGTGTTCCTCTACAAATAGTAGAGCAATTAATAAATTATCTGTATCGTCGTTAACTGTTGAAAGCCCAACAATTTAATGCCTATCACCAAACACCATATAAAACTTTCAGTAATTAATGTGTTCAATAAAGAGTATAGTTATCTTACAATTTATTCTGAACTTGCTGCCCCAGTATTATTCTCAAATTTGATACTATTTTAATTAAAAAGTGCACAAATATATTTATATACACATAAAAATAATAACTTGTTATAACAAGGCCAAAGATGTGTTTTAATTTCATTTACAGAATTAAGAGAACTGTAGTAAAGCCTCTGCCCTTCTACACATGCTAGACATCATCATACAGCTACATCTACACTGAACTACCTAACATTATCTGCTTGTCGAGTTACATCTGACAGGATCAGTTCATTTCTCCGGACCTAAAACAGGTTTCCCCTGCATGATAATTTGAGAAAATAAAGAAAACACCTTGTTGCTCAATCACACCTTAAGATTCTGATCAAAATCAGCTATCAGAACTAGACCAAAGCTACACTGCCAGATGGCAGTTACCATAACAGTGTCAGGCAGTAATCTATGTCCCTCTCTATATGAGTGTGTATAAATATATCTACTCACACATGCCCACCCCTCTGCAGAACCTGCCACAAACTGGAAACTTGGAATTATCCGGGTGGCATTTTCTGCTCTTCCCCCCCTCCTCCCCCAGAAAGCAGAACAACAGAATTGCCTGCCCCTCTCAGTCTCTCAAAGAAGCTGGAGCATCAACAATAAGTTTGCTGTGTTTGCAGGAGGTCAGTACAGAGAATGTCTCGAACTTAAAAGCTGATAGCAGAGAAGACCCAGGACAAGGGAAGGTCTGCAAAAATTGGGAGTAATGACCCCAAGAGATGTGGTTTGTGGAAAAACACGAGATGTTATTTCCTGAGGCTGCGCAGTTAGCAAGGTTACTGAAATACAGGGGGCGTTTAGCAACTTTGAGGTAGTGTTTGTGCAAATGGAAACACAACTTACCATCCACCAGTCTCATTTTCACCACTCTCTTCACAACCATACCTTGTATTATTTGTCTGTTTGCCTTCCCTCTCAAGCATCAGTTAATATGCACGATTGTTTGGGGCAATCTGAAGACACTGTTTAAATTCAATTAATCTTTAGTCTTATTTCTGTTGATACTCAACCAAAAGCAAGAGACAATATTGGGATAAACTTTTAACAGACTTAATTTCTATCTGCACACCAAAACCAAACCTGAAACAAATGAGTTTTGGATTACATTTAAGCACTCTCCCTCTCACACCCTGCCCCCTGCCTCCCCTCCCCTTTGACTCCCCCCTAGATTTCCATTCCACTCCAGGATCACCCCAGAAAATGAAGTATCTGCTTGCACTCAAACACAGAACAAGATAAAAACAACACAGTTACTGTGACTGCAGAAGCAAGGACATAAAGGAAAGAGGGGGCAAAACCCAGCTGGGTTTTGCTGGGGCTGTCAGGGGGCAGACAGGTAAGTTTGAGAGACTACCTAAAAGACAGCCAATGCCTTTAATTTGTTAGAGGAGAAAATACCCTAAGCAGTCCACACAGGCTGCTGTCACCAGCCAGCCTGTGTGTTGTGTCCCTTCCCTTACTAAGCAGTACAGGCAGAGAGTGACAGCTTCTATTCCCAGGTGAACAGAAGGATTTCTTTTGGAGCAGGAGACATCTGTTCAATCTTCTGCTACAAAAATAACCAAAGAGCAATACTTCCAATACAGATCATTTATATCACCTTAGAGATCACCTGATGGTCACTGACATTGTCTGTTCTAAAGCTCTTCTACTGTGTGACCACTTCAAAAGTGATCTTTGGCACTGCATCACAGATCTGGGAACAGACCCATAGCACTGGATGGGTTTCTGCGTTCAAGAAACAGAGCACCCTGTGCTCTCGCTCTGTTTTACTGTCTGAAATCTGTCCTCTTGCAACCGAAGACTCTGGCAGCATCTCTCTCCCTAATCAGTTACAGCCCTTTTCCGTCCATCAAAACAAAGTGCACTTGAAGCTGATAGTCAAAAAACCTCCCTTTTGAAGCAGATCAACCAGAAGATTCTCACTCAATGCTAGTTAGAATTGTTTCATGTGCTGCTTCTGTTTGGCAAATGAAGTCACAAAGGTAGAAGTAACATCAAATGAATCATCTAATGGTGCCCAGCATCCAGGCAGGCAGGTAAGAAGGGAGTGGCCCACAGGAGCACCACAGTGATAGGGCAAGAGAGGCCAACCCGTACGAGTTCAAAGAGGACAAACCTTTAGCAATGCACCAGAAGAGTTCCACAGTGGGAAGGCAGCACACAACTGAAACTAAGCCACATCTGAACAACTACTTCGCCTAAAACACACAAAGCACCCACTTTATTACGTGGGCATTACGTGTTCTGAAGAAACACAACCCAACATTTAACCAAATGAGGATTAAATAAGCCAAAGTGGTGCAGGCAAGAGAAAGAAAAGCACCAGAAAGCTTCTGTCAATGAAGATGTATGCCAAGATTTTGTTAAAAGAAAGCTCAAATGACAAACTGACTTGAAAGGGGGGTGGAATTAAAAAAAAAACAACTCAACTCTTACCCCCAAGAACAGGAGTTTGTCAGCCAAGGTGGGCTGGCAGCACTACAACTGGCAGCACGTTGGCATTTGATCATTCTGACATGTCAAGTTAGAAAAAACACCTCACTGGATGCTGCAATATGAAGTGCCTGAATGATGAACTATAAGCTCTCTGCCAAAAATAAAATAAAATCATAATTCTATTTTCAGCCCGGAAGCTACTCTGAGTTTACAGAACAGGTTCAGCAGCCAAAAAAACATGGCAAAATGACAAAAAACAAGACAGCAGGGCAAGCATTCTTCTACATGATGGGAATTCATGGATTAGATTGATGGATTAGATTCAAAACGGGAGGAAGCTGGATGCTCAAGGCAGTATGCTATGATGAAAATTAAACAGAAAATACAACTTGGTATGAACAGCATATTTATAAAATGAAAATAACACAAAACGCAGTAACCCTTCAGTAACCTTGGGGCATCACTTCCTCTGCCCACCCATTATGTTCCTAATTCATTACACAGCAACATTTCACTTATCAAATGATGACATAAAGGACATTATGAGAAGGTGCTTTAAGAGAGTTTAAATCAAGTAAGGAGTACTAAGTAAGTTTTCTGAGCTTGAAGCTACATTCCCATATCACATTAATGTACATATAAAGTTAAACCAAAGATGGCATTAGTATGTGTTTGAAGGCATATGCTCTTCCACTCGTTTCTGAGCCCACCTTAATCAAAAGGTTTAAAAGGTGACTGACTGTTCATGCAAGGTGCCTTATTTCCCCTAGTTCTAATTCACAGAAACACATTCATAGTAACAAAAGAATGAGACAACAAAGCACAGTGACAAGAAAAGAAAGGAAGCATTTAAGTATGTGGACACACGGCCATTCTCAGGGATTGACACACACAACTGATTTAAGTCTAACTTGCCAGAAGGAATACCCTTCTTTCTCAAACACAGCGTGAAAGAAAGGCCATTTCAAGAATGTTTCCATTCTACTGCTGAATAGTCATCTGAACTACACCGTCCTCCTTTCCATTCTCTCCAGGCTAAGTCATCGAGAGGCAGAGAGAGGGAGAGAAGCCAGGTGGCAGGAGGACGTGGGATCCAAATTCAGCAACAGACCCAGACACGCGTTGCTGCCTGGGGGAGGCGCGGCTTGTACTTGGTCATGACAAAGCTTCCTCTTCACACAGAGCAGCTCAGAGGAGAGGAGAGAGAAGTCAAAACAAGACACAGAGCTGATGTAAAAGATCACTGCTGCCAAGAGAGGTATTTTCTCCTCCAAGACATTCATTCCTTCTCATGGTCAAGTACTCCCAACAGACTGAAACCTGTCTAAGCCCTCGGTAGCAATTCAAATTACTAACTGGGCAGAAAACAAGCAAATTTAGATCGGCAAGTTGCCTTAAGCTCACTATGTGGTCAGACAAAACAAGAATACTGGCAAGGAAGAGGACACAATGGAGGTTGGGAACAGGAACTACACTTTCAGGGGAGTTTCAACATTAGAAAATAACTAGGACAATTCCAATGGAATATAGAACCCTGCTGTCTAAACAGGCCCAAGTGCTGAGGTACAAGCTGGGAAATATCCAGCTACCGCTTCAACCTAACCTTTGGAAGGAGGACAGGTGTTCACATCCCTTTCTTTCTGTGCTTCAGGGTACTATACAGTATGGACAATAAGGTTATTTGGTATTTTTAATATATTCAGATTGCTCTTCCTGCCTATCCTGCACACCTCTCCCCATACATTTTGATGACCATCATTGCTCATGACAGTAGAATACTAAGCAAAAGCATTCTCATATAGCATCCTTCACACAAGTCACTCAGCCCCCTCCTCTGCTGTTCCATTACAACATAAGCTTCCTTCATCCTTATTCTTACTTTTAGAAAAAGACTTAAAATTCATGCCTTCAAATTGCAGCACACCACTTCCTCTACCACTTCCCCACTGGTATGCAACTGCAGCATGGAAATTTATAAATTGTTTTCAAACTACATCAAAACTCCTACCTCTGCAATTGCATCCTAGAGCCAACATCTATCTGTGCAAGCAATCAATACATTATCCAAACATCTACTACTGTAGCCACTATCCTTGAAGTGAGAGGAACAAAAATGATGTCAAACCACATACATTGCAAGTAAAAAAGAACCATGCTTTTTAGAATTTTACAGTATCTGGTATGCAGAATACTTACTTGGTGCATTCTTCTAAAGACTGTACAAGCATTTGCTGGAAAGAACTTATTTCTTCCAGGTTTCCCATTAAGTATGAAGTATTTGCAGAGTTTAACCTGAAGCCAGAGTAAATAAAAGGTGGTTAGGTTTGCAGTTATTGACTAACTGTGCTTTAATAAAACCAACAATCTGGAAAAAAACATAATGCTCAGTAGTTCTTAGATTAAGAAACAGACTTAGTCATCAAGCAAACTAAAAGTTGAGCACTGCCTCAAGAATCTCCCAGTTCACAGAAGAAATGCACACTGACATTGAAACTGAAACGTTGACCCTGTAAACCCTCCCCAACACACGAGATCTCCGATGTAATTTAAAACACAAAAACTCACATACTTTTCACTGGCTTGTAA
Source organism: Megaceryle maxima (assembly GCA_024605025.1). Lineage (NCBI taxonomy): Eukaryota > Metazoa > Chordata > Aves > Coraciiformes > Cerylidae > Megaceryle > Megaceryle maxima. Next base: position 8,218 of record JANHGN010023436.1, read on the forward strand.
CGGTCGCAGATAGTTTGAAAGCATTGTTTGTAGCTCCTTAGCATATTCATTTTCTGTTTCTAATATATTTTGTAGCACCTGTAATAAATGACAGTTGCTAATTGGTATTTTTTAAGAGATACTTCAAACTGGTCAAATCAATTCCAGTTTTAAAGCATACTAAGATTTACTTAGCACTAGGAAAATGGCAGTGAGTGTTCCTACATTAAAAATTTCTCTATCAGCAAGAAAGCATTGAATATAATACAGCTACAGAATTCACAGGGAAAAAACCAAACATCCCAAAAACTCCAGAGGATGACCCATCCTTTAGCTATCAACAAAAGAAGTGGTAAGCTAACACAGATTTCACTACACTGGAAACTTTTACTGCAACATTTGAGAGCTGTATGAGTTTTCTTCCAAACCTGGGGGTAATTATTCCTTCTGTCTACTTCAGAACAGTCAAAGATCAGCAGAGATGGGTGAAGCACAACAGAAGTTGAAAGAGAAATGAATAATTAGTGTTGTTTTCTCAATTGCAAAACATTACAACTAATCTTGCTAGAGAAGTGTTTATTTATTCACAGCACTGTTCTATCTAGAACTCTGAATATTAACAGATTTGTAAATATCAAGTAATTGCCCACTTTACTTTGCAATATGATTAGCATTATTAGATTCTTCTTAAATGGGGCTGCCTAACTTTCCACTACAACACTACCATGAGAAGATTCTGAGGCAAAGCCAAGAATTTACAAAACAGAGCACACAATTCCTTTTTGGCTGAATATAAATATAAATCAAACTCCTGGAATACCCCCAAATATGTCCGAGAAGACATTTTACTGGGCCATCTCCTGGGCACCTGCTTTAGGATATCCTCCAATATATCTACATCAAATTCTAATGGGCTTCTAGATGGCAAGTTATTTTCTGCCTCAGAAAAACTAATGATTTAGCAAGAGAATCATCAGAATTAAATGTAGTTCAGTGAACACAGCTGAGCTTTGAAAACTTTTTGCTATTCACTGGTAATGAGCCACAAACCTTCCTGTTTTGCTACATGCCATTTTGTCAAGCCTACAGTAATATCTCATTCCAGCATTTATAGTAACAACTGTAATTGAGCCCATTATTCACTGTTGTCATCAATACTCTCTCTTAGGAAATAAAAAAAAAAAGCCATTCATTCCTAAATGCAAACCTGATGAAATAACTTTAAATAGTTCAGTATGTCAATGAAGAATTCACTGTTCCTTTCACTGGTGTCATTGATTCCGCTTATTCCTTGAATGCTTCTATTCATTTGGAGTGAGGGAGAGAGACCACTTTTGAGTTCATTCTTTTGTTGGAAATCTGAATCCTGAACTGAAGATTAAAATGTCTCCATTCCCTGCTGAACACTATGACAGAAGAATGCTACATGGAAAGACATGGCTACTAACTAAGCTACTACAGCACAAAGTACAATATGGGCACACAGACTGTGAAAAAGCTACGGGCTTTTTGATTATTTATACTGGGAGGGGGGGATTCCATTAATCATAGAACTAATTAAACCCCATATTCTCTTACACATATATAAAATAAAGAAAATACATTCTTAACATTGAAATACGAAATACTTGGGATCCATGAGGTTTAAAACCAAATTCAGGACAAATCTTTTCCAATATGGCTTTTCCTACAAAAACTTCACAGCCCAAAGTCACTACATGGCCATTAGTAGGGAAAGGAGACTGAGAGCCAAGGACAAAACCACAGCGTCCTGATGAAGCACTGAAGAGCATTAATAGACATTCACAGACAGTAACAAATTCACTAGAGACCTTGAAAGGCAGAACCATTTCTCCACTCCCTTGAAGAGTATTTTCAGACAACTGTTTATAGCAAAGAATGGAAAGCTTGAAATAAAACTAGTTTCATGTTGGACAACATTCCATTATTTTCTTGTGCTGGTTTGAATCTTTGAGCATTTAATTTGTAACATGGAGAACACAGGATTGGAAGAAAAAGACTTAAAGGGGGGGGGAGCTTCGAAACTAGAATTAGCAATCTGATAAATTAATGGAAAAATGCAAGTAACTGCAACTGCAAATAAAACTATGCTACAAAAGGTATGCAGAGTACTAGATACACTTATACTGCTCTGTTATTCTAGTAGTTCAATGTTACACAATACTTTAAAAATATACACATAGCTTTGAACACTTCCCAAAACACATTAAATATTTTTTTTTCCAAGTACCATTTCCACAGCATACTACATTTTTTGACTACCTTTTAAAAAGAATAATCTTGCTTACGTAAAACACCAGTTCTGTGAAATCTCACATCCTTCCAGCTTGACTTACCTACCTCACCGAGAAGCTCTGAGGATTAAATGCTTGGACTGTGCTTTGGAGAGATAAGCAGTCAGTACTGCAACTCAGAGCACCCTTACATTCCTCATATCCACACCTCTCCCACATCCTCTAATAATCACCTTTCTTCCCCTTCCTGCTTTCTGTGCATTCAGGCTGCTGCAAGACCCCATGAGACCTCGAAGACCTTGTTTCCACAACTCCACCACAACATTTGCACAGATAAGACTGGGTACCACAAGAGCAGCATTGAAGTGACAGCTTTTGCAGTCCGTAACACTGGTGAATGGCAGGCACAGACAACTGAGCTCAGACAGCACAAGCTCTCTCAATCACATGGCATGGAAAATTCAAGCATGGGTAACAATTCTGTCACACAAAACCCCAGCCATGTCCCCAAGGCAAAAACTACCACCCAAAAATGGATTTTAAGTGACCTACATGAAGCTGATCGCCTTCTAAATCAGAGGGAGAAAATGCAGATTTCACAGCTATGCTTGGGCATGATCCTGTAGCACATTGCCATTTTATGGGAGTAGTATGGCACTCAACTGAAATATCCCCTATTTCAGCCAAACAACAATCAATGTCTAATTTCCCTGGATCATGACAATCTGAGAGATGAAGCCCATAAAACAGGCCCTCAAGAGGGGCCATGCAAAGCACAATACAATTATACCATACATCAAGGGTCCTCAAAAACTCCTGAGCTTCAATAAACACAAACTCTAAAGCCAACTTCAAAAGTGGGGCCTCAAAAGGAGTTCTTATTTTCCATCATTTCTCAAACACTTACATGAAAAGCGAGGTCATCCAAATACTCGTGCTAGGGAGAAGTTTGCCCATTAATTTACCTGCTTTTAGAACAGCTACTTAATCTCAAGGCAATTGTCCTGTAAGTGGAGATACGCTGATTTTATTTTGGACACAAAAGTTTTAAATTCTGAGGAGATCTTAAGTAAAAATAAAACTTGGAGTAACATCTGCTCTGCCTTCAGGGAATGACCTGTAGTAATACGCCCATTCCTTCAGTAGCAGGTTACTAAATCGCTTCTACATAAAAAATGCTTTGTGCTTGATCATGAGCCTGGTTCATATTACACACTGCTGTAGACTTGTACCATTTTATGGAGGACAAGATCTTGTAGCAGTAGTCATTCTCTACCAACCTGCATTCCTGAGTCAGGCAAAATATAAGCATAAACCAAGTGTGCTCTGTCTTCTCAGCAACACTTAGTGCAAGGTGCAGCTAATAGAGCACGCTGAGACTAGAAGGCATGGGATTTATGTTATGAACTTCAGTTGGAGCTCTGTGAATCCATAAAAATAAAGAACATGTTTACAAGGGAGTGAAGAACAGAGGAAAGCAGTGAAAACAGTCTCCTCTTTACTGTAATGACCCTTCCCTTACCCTACCCCAGCCCATCTCCCAGGAAGGGAGATTAGCAGAAGCTCTTCTACCACTTTCTAAACTTGCTCTGAACTGCCCTTCGATTTTATCCTCAGTCCAATGAATGCACCCACAGGTGCTGCCTGCACCTGCAGAAATCCTTCCCTTGGAAAACCACTAATAAACCACAAGGTTTACAGGCTCTCAGCTCATACCCGTACGGTAGGAGATAGCCACAACTTACAAACAGCAAGCAGTCCCCATGTACCAGCCTCAAATCACGCTTGGTTGTCAAGTGAGCCTTTAACACAGATTTTAACACTTTACTCCTTAACTTGAGCTACATCCTTTTAGCTACCAGTTGCCAAAGGCTTATCTGGAGCTGTTTTATTCTTACCTTAGTATGGGCTCAATTTTGTTATCAGTACAGACTGATAGGACTTCTAGCACAGGGAAGTCTCGTGTCTGCAGCTTACGTATTAAGACAGAAGATAAACCCAACTCATGGGTTAAATTGCTGTCACTTCAGCGAATGGGTTTGTGGTTTGTCTGATCTACATATAAAAATCATTACATATTTAATTATTTTTCTAGAAAAAAATTTTTATCAGAAGAACTTAGTATTTTTCATTAAAATCTAGATGCCAGCTAGCCTAATTTAGGTTTTAAGCATAGCAGTAATCTTATTTTTGTGAAGCAAAGTGCATGCTGCAGCACAGCCTCTCATTCTTTAAACAAAAAATAAAATTGTAAGCTTGAAAGGTAAAAAAAAAAAAAAAAAGGGAGGGTATCTGCCATACTGTGGAGAAACATGAAAACAAGATAATTATCCAATTCACTGCAGACAGAATTAAGAACCACGCTCTAGGGCCAGTGCTCTAATTTCCCATATATCTAATTGTTCTGAGCTAAGTAATTTCCACCCCCCCCCCCAATGTAATGTGTCATCAACAGCTGGCACTCAAAACAGTGGGAATCTCGTTATATCAGTTCAGTGCACCAGGAAAGCTGTACCTGAGCAAGACAAAAAATAATCTCATTCCAAGAGTAGGTATGATGGGCACCAGTTTCACCTTTTTCATTTTAAATTAAGCCACTTTAAAAGGCAGCTATGTCTATCTGTTTCCCAAATTATACAGTAGCTTTAGTCTCCATGATTATAGCAATAGGTTATCTAGGGAACAACTATAAAAAGCACAGAAGCCAAAGGTTATATTTCAAAATTTTAAGGCCTTTTATAACTTAACTATTGGTTAAGGTGAATTCAAACATTTATTTATTATTACTGAAGTACACTACCATCCCTCCCCCCCAAATAGCCTGTATTACTCTTACAAAGTAAAACATACAACCACGAGATACAATTCAATTTGGACACAATCAAACTGGGTTTTAGGCAAGCCCAAATTAAACAGCTGCATCTCTTTTTCATGTTAAGATTTATCAGGGAAATGGTAAGATTAGATATGCAGCAAATATTTACCACTGACTTTAAAAAGAAGAAAAAACAAACACAATAAACCCACCCTGAGTCTAAAGGACTGGTGTGCAAGACAGCAGTCAATTTATTTTGATTGAAACTTCAACATAGAAATAGATTTAACTAAAATAAGAGCTGTCTTGTGAATAGTGAAGGCCCTCAATCCTCTCTGCTTCAGTTTACTTGTTTGATGTTCAAACTCATGTTTGTCAATACAGCAGAGAAAACATATTTGCTACTACACACTACAGTGACCAAAAAAGTACTATGAAGAGAGACAGTGAGAAACAATACTAAAAATGAAAACAATCTGCTCTTTTGTTGCTGGATGTACCACTGTAAGATCATTACTTCTTGCAGTTTGAAGGAAGCTGTGCCTGTACAGTTACTTTCCACTGTGAGTAGGAGGTGTGGGCTACAATAGCTGAAGTCTTGCAGCCCTCCCTTGGCCATGGAATTATGGCTACTGACAGAGGCACCCAGCAAGCCAGGGGGAGGAGCAGGACGTTGCTTCATTGTTTTCAATTAAGGGACTGAACTCACAACAGCTCTGTTCTTCCACGTGGTTGGTGTTATTCACACCACCACCATCACCACGAGAGATGAAAGCATAAACCGATGCTTTATGATCCCTGCTAAACACTGACAAATAAACCTAAAACCAATGACAGCTGCTTCAAAGAACAGAAACGTTGTGGTTTGGTTTTACACCAGCAGGGAGCAGTGCTTAACAAAAACAGTAAGATGCTTTTTGCTTCCCATGTATTTACTGTTATTAAATAAAGGGTTCTCAAAATGGTTACACCACCATGTGTAAAGACAGAGTGCAGTAGGTGCATGTAAAAAACATACCAAAGAGGTCTGAGTACTAGGTTAAGAATGCTGGGGGTGTGTTAAAGGCTGACTCCAGCTATACCGCTTCTACAGGGAAATCTATCCATCAGTGTAAGGGAGAGGTTCCCAAAGCTGTCAACTGAATTGATTTACAAGCATGAATACAAAGGTGGCAAGTTACTTCAAAATACTCTGGTTTCTTAATCAACAAAAAGGACACGAATATTGTTAATCATTTTAACACAGAAGAGTTTCATTAATTCATAGTCTGGGGAAGACTGAGTATTTGGGGGATGGGGAAGAAAGGGGAAATTAACAACTAGCAAAGCAAATAAAATGAGTGTAATATATTAATTGCCTATTATTCACTTACTTTAGACTACAATTTTGCATCATGCTTAGGAATCCGTATGCGTGACGTTCTGTTAAACTAATAACAATCTTGTTCACATCAGAATTCACTAAAATCTAGCTTTGACACCAAGGCTCTGACCATACCGCCAAACTTTCTGTGCAGCTAAGAGCATTTAGTTAAATGACATTCCACTGTATCTAACAGCTCCCATGGAGGAAAAAGGACCACTCACCACATTGTAATAGCTTTTGTTAATTGCAGACGTATCAAAGCCTTTAGGTGGACTCTTCAATGTACCTGATTTGGGGGAGACCGGTTTTTCTGCAATGCAAGATAATTTTGGGTCAATGGGATGCAATTTCAAAGCTCAACACTAGAGGTCAAACAAACTGCTTTAAAATACTTATTGTAAGATACAGTGAAAATAGTGCTTCACTAGGAAATTTACATACTTGTGCTTGAAAGTACTGGTAAAGAATCAAAACGGTTCACACATTCACAATGAATGAAACTTTAGCCTCAATGAGGGCAAGGTGAAAAACCTCATTCTTTTTTCTGGAACCAGAAAGTCAGTTAATAAAGTTAGCTTTTCCAAATTTAATTTTTAGGAAAAAAAAGTTATCACGGACTGCAATTTAAAATAAACAAGCAAACAAAGCAAGCAAACCACAAACAGGCATTTCCAAACACTACCAAATAAAATAGCATTAAGTTTCAATATCAACGTAAGGAACTCAGTAAAAGCAAGTGACCAAGCAGAGGCTGAAGGTACCAGAGGTTGGACTTTACACCCAGGCTGGCTAAATAATCAAAGCACTACAGTAGTGGACTGACTTACCAGATGCCTATTCCAGAACATCATCTTTTAAAACAAATTATCTTTTACTATTAATGGAGACAAAACCTAAAAGTGTTCATGCACTTGAGAACAGAGTCCACCCCAATAAATGCAATCCTTCCTATAATCCCAGAGTCAACCTAGCCCTCAAGAATGCACACTCTTCCTGGAAGGACAACACAACTCTGCAAAAACAAAACAACTGTACCGAGTGGTTTTTAAATGCTGACTCCTAGAATGGAGAGGCACAGAAAGCACACTCCTAAAGACTCTCCCCTCCCACCTCTACCATTCCTCCAAATCAATCACAAAGGAGAAAAGATGAGGGGAGAGACAATCAAAAACATTGTGCCACATGCTGGAGAAGCAGCAAGTAGTATTTAGAGCATCTCTTTTGGACCTTTCACACTGCACACAACCAAGAATGCTTATGAGACTGTATTTTTCAGGACATTATGGTGAGGTTGTTTTGTTTTGTTTGTTTGGGTTTTTTTAATAAGCAGGCTTGTCCAATATGCCAATTACAAATAAGCATTTGAGTGATTTGTATCCAAACAATAAAAGGGCAAATTGTAAAAAAAAGAACAAATAATCAACCAAACATAAAACCAGCCCCCACCAAAAAAAACAAACCACAAACCCCAAACACCCAACTGAAAAAAAACCCTCATTCAAACATATCTACTGAAAGTTTTGCCTTTATTTCAAAAGCAAGCTCCTCTTTCAAACACATTTGAATAAAGACAGATGAATCACTTAACTCTAGTTTACTTGGCACCTCAGGCCACAAAAATTAAATTATGCAAATCTGAACTACAGACCTGCCTTTCCAGGAGAAGCCCAGTCAGCCAAGCTAAGGGCCAGCTAGGGGAATTCCCATGGCCAGTTAAGCTGACCAGGAAAACATCATCATAAGCAGAACCACCTCCGTGGTACCAGTCTCTACTGGATTATATCCTGGGTAATTTAGTGCTTCTTGAGGCTGCTCAGTTGCAGCCCTGTAGATGATGTAATCTCAGGTGGGCTGACTACAGATGCAGCCACTCTTTAGTCTCCAGTGCCAGGGGGACGTGAGGCTTTAGGTAACTGTAAGGAGCGGCTCAGGCCCCAAGAACACACAAGTGTCATTATCTTTAAGGGGATTTTCTGTGCACTGCAAGTCCCCTCAAAGAACCTATTCTAAAAATAAAATACAGTCTTAAACTGCCAAACATGGGCAAAACCATTTCTCCTTACAGTGTTCAGAGATGACAGTAAAATCCTTCTGGTTAATATCCCCCACTCAGTCCCCCAAGTCAGCTCTCAGCCACCAGCACAAAAACCCTTTAGCCCCAGCAGTTACTCAGATGGGAACACTGACTCTCTCAGCCACCAGCCCTGCAGTACCTGCCTGCTCTGCTATAAAGCCCAGTAATTCCAGATGGCAGGGCTCCTCCCATTCTCTCAGAACAAAACCACAAAGCAGATTTGTGTTCACCTACAGTCATACTGTACATATAGCTACTCATTTATATATTCATATATAATGCTTCTCATTTATGGGACAATTACAATTTGTTTCTTTGTAGTGAATGATGAAAATGATGTAGTTTACATAAACTAGGTAATTTGCTTTCATTCTCTGTGGAAGCTCTCGACTTATCCTACAATTCAGAGCAACTTTCAAGTTCACTAAATACCTAAAGGTTTATTAATCATGTGCCAAAAAGCAGGAAAGGAGAAATCAGAATTTTTTAAAAGACAAATACTTCTCACTGATTTTTATCACAATACAGATGTCTGACCCTTGTTAACCTGTAGAAAGTTGGCTGGCTCTTCTTCCAGCTACTTTGTCATCTTAAAGGATGTAAAAAATACATCTCTTCCCCTAAATTCTTCTTCTCCTAAGCAGCTGAAGTGGTTGATTATTTTGCTGAAATACATAGTAATTTATATTACCAGCTGATTCAGTTATCCAGAGAGAAATTATCAGATTCAGGTTTAAAAATACAACACAAAATAGAATCACACACTCGGATCATTTTGCCCAGTCCAAACAGACATAAAAATCAACATTCAGCTTTTAAAATGCAAAGGCCATTTCTATCGTAGAACAGAATTAGACACAGCAAATCTGTCCAGCTGTCTGTCACGTCTGGTATTCTGCCTCCAAGCACTGTCTTGCTTCAAAAGGAAGAATAAGAAACAGTCTTGTTTCAATTAGCTTACTGTGCAATACATTACACAGAAGAAAATCCTGATCTTGCACACAAGACGTCACTTTTTCAGCATAAACAAAGATAAGTGTTATTTATCTTTCTTCAGGATAGAACATTAAGGTATTTCTGCAAACATATACAGCCTAAGTCATTAAACATTTCACACAGGTGTCACTGCCATTCAGCATACCTGGAATATATACAGATCTTATAGGTCCATAGGTCTATGAAGTCTAAAGGCTTCTGAAACATTAGCAAAATCCTGGCACCTTGCCCACTCCAATATACAAGCTCTGTTTCTCAAAGCCCTGGAAGAAAGGGACCTGAGCCAGACACCAAGTTTTCCAATATAGAAGTGTCTTCTCCCAGTTACAATGTGAATCTGTTCCATTAACAATTAAAACACATCAAAAACATGCACAGCATGCAATCAAATCCAAAGCAAACAAGGATCTGCTCAAGTACTGAAAGAGACCACATCAGCTCATCACTGAAATCAAGAGGTAAGTTACCACTACAAGTTTCTTTCCTGCTCAAAGCATTAACTTCAGCCACACTCAGCTATACTTGCTAATGCTTTGAAGGGGGTAGTGATGAAACAGGTAGAATTCACTTAACAGATCATCTTTGGGCAGAGGGTGAGGTTGGCACAGGCTTCCTGACATTATTCTTTCAGCAAATAATTATTCTCAGCAGAATGAAAACCTGTAACAGTTGCTTCTGTAACCTTTCCTCAAGTAGTACATAAGATACCACAGACTCTCTGAAATGAAGTTATCTTGCCCTTTACAAACATCTGCGGTGCTAAGTGTCTGGGAAAGGACAATTTACCTGATCTTTTCCATGTTTTCTTTCAATGCACTTTCATTTCCATTTAATTATTTCTCTTACTGGCCTTCAAATTACTTGTCATTCTCACATTCTCTCCTCTCTCTTCAGTCATGTCTCTACTTCATGTCATATTCATTTTCACACAACAGCCTACTCCGTGCTACTCCACAAGGCACTTCAGGACATGCTTTACCAAAACATTTCAACCCTGCTGCTGCAAGAACATCACTGTGTGGCCCTGCCATTGCTGGGCAAAGACCCGATAAGGGCTATTTCATCCTACAGCATGAGAGGAAAATGTGCCAACCAGGACACCAAAAGCTATGTGGTTCCCATTAGTGAAGTGCTACAGCCAAGCTCTGTCTCTCCAGACTAGCTGGTTCAACTCCAACACAAGGAGGGCAGACCTAAACTTGTTCCCAGTTCTCAAGCTGGCTTGGGCATTGCTGCAACGTGCTCTGCTTTGCGATGGGGACTCTACCAACGCTTCTTCCCTCGTAGAATTCATCAGTCCCAACCTCTATTGCATTTCTGCCTGTAGAATAACACAAGAAAACACAACACCCCTCCAAGCACAAATGCTCGGGAGAATAAAACTAGCATTCTTAGTCAGTTTCTCTTTTTTTACTTTTTCTTTCCTTCTTTTTCAAAGCTAGAAGTGTAACTGTCCTTCCCTCATACACTCCAGGATGGGAACAGCAGATACTGTACTCTTCCACCATATTCTGACCTTTTCCCACACTGATTTTTCTTTTTTTCTTCCCTCAACATCCAACCACAAGAAGCACTAAACCTGTAGTTTGCACTGGGCCTGATACTATAATAATTGTCAAGAAAGCACAAGAGAGGAGAGGCTAGGACAGTAATGACATTCATTTCTGTCAAAAAACAGAATCAAGTTTGTGACCTATCAAGTGTAATTTTTCACAGCTATATTCCCCTCTGCATAATCTCATGCCATTTAAATGGATTCCACTTTGGTAAAACCCAGCAAGCTATCCTGTGTTTGTTGTGGTGGTTTTGGGGTGGTTGGTTGTTTGTTTGGTTTGGTTTCTTTGTGTGTGTTGCTTTTTGTTGTTTTGTTTAACAATCTGACAGTAGCTAAGCAAGCACATCCCATTTTGGCTAACCACTATTTTTTTCATCACAAGGGAACTCTAAAAACTCAGTCTCCCAATCTCTCTATAGTGCAAGACAGAAGCAGCAGTTAAGAGACAAGACCTCACCTACACCTTCACCCCTCCCTCCTCCGCTGTATGTAAGAGGAAAAAAAAAAATAGAACAAAACACAACAGACAAAGACAATCCCAAAATTCTGTAAGACCACACTGTCAAATATCTAACAGGCTTACACAGTATAAGTCTTTTACTTTGTCATGTGTAATGGTGCAGCAGGATGAAAATAAAGTCCTTTCATTTCACAGTACTTCCTGATGGCTGATCAAAGAACATTAAACACATGGCAAGAGTTACAGGGTTTAAAAATGGAAATGCAAACATGTGCACTGGGGAAGACAGAGAGAGAAATGGACCATCTTTTTAATCCTTCCAGTGTAGGCACGTACCTGAAATGAAACTACTGCTACATTTTTTTTTACTTCTATCTATAAGCTTGACCACAAGTACCATAATTTCAGACAAATCCTCCTTTTCCCCTTGGGTCAGGAGTGTGGTGGAATAAAGCATAAATATACACTCCAAAGCGAAAGAAAAATCTATTTTCCACCTCAACAAAATTTATTTTCCCAAAAATACAGAGTCCTTGTCCAGCCTAGGAAAACTAAACGCTGTGCTTTGCTCAGTCATCTCAGTATCTGTCCCACAACAGCTCATAGCTCGGCTCAGACGCACTAGCATCCTGCGCTAACGCCCGTCATTCTGGCATAGCTGCGCAAACGAGTTACAGCATCCTGAACACACGCACGGCTTCCTGATGTTTTAGCTACTCTGAGATGCCATGTAACATGCTCTGCTCATGCAATATACCTAATGCAGTTTACTTTTAAGATCTTTAGGAAAGCAATGCGGGTAAAAAGCAGTTCCCTTCAAAGCAGCTCTTTCTTCCTTTGAGTATGTAACTTCAGAGCAACTGTACAAGCTAAGACTACAAACATACAGTTACCTGACATTAGAGGATTTTAATTTATAACAAAAATCTGTTTATCTAAACATCTAATGCCTATGAATTTCATGAGAATTAAACCAAAACCACACATGCATGAAGATCTTCTTTCTCTCCTGTTACCCTGCTTGCCAAGATCAGGTTCCAGCAGACTAGAGAGATTTATTCCATCAAACCCACCCTTTCCCAGAAGCTCTCCAGGTAACACATCATCAAAAATGATAACAAACAATGTTGCCTGCACAGAATTTCTAACTAGTTGAAGTATTTTCAGCCACATTTTAGGAAGATAAAAAGTAGGGTAGAATCATGCTGTCTATGGGAGCTGATGAGATGCATCTCAAGAGTCCTGAGAGAATTTGCTAGTGTAGTCGCCAAGCCACTCTCCGCAATATCTGAATTCCTGGCACTCAGGTGAAGTTCCTGGTGACTGGAAGAAGGGACACATCATTCTACCCATCTTTAAAAAGGGTAGAAAGGAGGACCCTGGGAACTCCAG
>JANHGN010023436.1:32561-52745 GCA_024605025.1 Megaceryle maxima
ACACATTAATTAAAAAAACAAATATAAAAAAAAAAAACCCCACACACCCCCCCCAAACAAGCAAACAAACAAAAAAAAAACCACCACACCACAAAAATTAAAAAAAAAAAAAAAAAAAAAGGTTCCACACAACTCCCCACCAAAAAATAATTTAAAAAAAGAAGTGGTGATGGTTTGCTCATTTCACAATATATTTGAAATGGCTTGACATGAGCAAAAACATCAAGGTACTTTAAGAGATGTTTCCATGGGACTACCAGACAAAACAGTCTGCTCCAGGTTTTCAAGAGAAGTCCTACTTGCACGTGGACTACGATCTTCATTCTGATATTTAGGGACAGATCAGCTATGATAACTGATTCTTTAAGACATCCTATCCTGACATGAAAGAGTCATTCAAGAACTTCCCTATTCAGTGTCCCTTGATGACAAACATCCCCCCCATACAACATCCCCTACGACATTCCCAATTCTGTGACTGCAAGAATCAAAACTGAACTTTGAAATCCAAGTATCAAGTAAAGTTATTTCTACATTGCAAACTGTTACCAAAGAACAAGGTTTGCATGCTAAATTATTCTCTGTAATACTAGCATGACCCACTTCAAATTATGTCATGAATTCAAACTTGCACATGCTTACAGTTCTTAAAACCTAAAAATGCAAACACTTAGAGACTACCTTGAAAATACCGAGATTTCTCTTCTGAACATTACATGACAGTCATATATAGACATTAAACAAGCTTTATGGAAAAACATTTCCAATACAAACAACATTTTTAACTCTGCAGAGACTCTACCTGTGATGAAGTTTCCCCTCCTCTTCATTCAATTCTTGTCTTTCACCAAGACAGTCAGATAAAACATTAGGATGCAAGTATAAAACCATTCATAAACCACCTCAGAGGAGGACCAAGCCAAGTCAAATCTATTGAACAAATTACTTAAATAACATACCTTTGTTTTTAAATTCTATAGAGTTGATGACCACATGCAGATATGTCTTGTATAAGCATTAACATGAAGTACACCTATTAAGTAAGGGCAGCCCAGGACTATATTAGGAGCCTTACACTGGAAACATTTGCCATTTATATATAGCTATGGAAAAAAAGGAAATATTTATGAAATATGAAATAAATAGCTATGAATCCATGAACTTTTAAGTTTAGTAGCCTCATCCCTGTAGATCTCTTATTATCTGCTCATTTTCCTAGTTTTTAACACCTCTCATTCTTCTGTTCTCTCCTGGATTTCAACATTTGACACATCAATATCACAGGCAGATACTGCCTTCTAGAAGCAGATCAGACCAAACCACCCAATTAACAAGGGATCTTGACTTACCTGTAACACTGAAGAGCACCCTGGCCCTTCCAGTCACAGGACACTGACTGCCAAAGCCTGCTGATTGCCTACCCTGAAGAACATATTCTGGCTTCCCCTTCCACAACCCCCATCAATTCCAAATATACAAGCCTGGCTTTTCATAATCATGCCTGCATTTTTTGCCCCTCGGTTTCCAACTGGCTGTAAGCTTTCTTGGTAACAATTTTATGACCTCTTCCAGGTCATTCTTGAATGTTAACTAACATGGTTGAGTACCAACAGCAGAAAATCCCCTATAGCAAGGTGTACACTGGATGGCTGTTCCACATTTGTATTTGTATGAAAGCCTATTAATAAGCCAGTTTTAAAATTCATTTTGTATAAGTTGCATTCAGTTTTTCATCACTGACATTCCTTAAAACACCAAACAAAATGCCGTAGAGATCCATTTCATTTACATACTGGTTGTTCAACTACCAAATCCATCCTCTCATTTTAGAACAAGACTGACCTCTGCATCTGTTTAAATTCCATCACATTCAAACAAGCCATCATAATACATTCAGGTAATTTTAAGTCATCTACACGACTAGCCCTCAGTGGATAAAGACTTCTATTCAAATGGTGGTTATATATAAACAAAAAAAAAAGAAAAAACACAAACTAAACTCCCTCCTCCCACTTTTGTGAGAAAAGAAAAGTATTTAAAAAGGGGGGGGAGGGAGGAACAACCACACAAACCTAAAAAAAGAACTGAGGAATTAGTGAAAGGAAAAGGAATTAGAACATAACATTGCAAATATACCTGGTGAGAGCAGACTAAGGCACACAGTAAGGCTGCAGCAGCATTCTTTTCTTCAGTCAGTTTCAAGGCCTCAGGTATCCTTTACACTACTTTATTTCTCCCCTTTGAGCCCATTAAGTCCTAAGCCAGTGATGAAATATAGTTTTTTTAAACTAAGTTATTTCTCCTGATAAGGCAAAGTCTACAACTGGAGACAGAGGAAAAAAAAAATAATTAAAAAAGAAAAATTGTGGGTGATTCAGCCAATCTTCCAGACACAGGGGTTTTTTTTTTCTTCAAATATCTTCTACCAATCTTAACTTGCCTGTATCCTTAAGCCACCAGAGCACCAGTAAGGCTGTATCTAACAGTCACAGTAAGAAAAGTTCATATACTGGTTAAAAGTAAAATAGAAAGGTTTACAATAATAGTTTCCTTGCTAGACTATTACATTGACTATATATAGGTACAGTGTTCCCAGGGGATATTAACATTTTAGGCATCAGTCTGACCAAAACAATATATATATTAAAAAAAAAAAAAAAAAAGGATGACAGCTTTCTTTAAAACACTGCACCACAAACAAACTACAGAAGCAGAGAAGCTGCCTGAGGAGAAACCCAGACATCTGTGCAGTGCAGATAGGGCGGCTGCTGCTGCTGACTTCACCAGTCAGCCCCAAAATAAGCTGTAACCCTGAGGCTGCGTGTACCAAACTGGCAGGACACCTTCCAGCTCCGCTGGGCGGCCTCACGCCCCCAGCACACGAGATTACAGGAATATTGGCTCGCTCACCCGGAGGAAATGAGCAGGGCGGCTTGGCAAAGCTCAGCACGACCACCGACAACGTGTCACTCCACCTGTTCCTAGTGCACAGGCTGCAGCATTTTTGGCCAAGTATGAAAAAGCAAGTGGTAGGGAAAATAAAACAGGAAAGCACAACTCATGATTAGAAATGGGTGACCTTCAAAAACAGTAATAGTTTCCAGCACCTTGCTTCATTGTGCCACCACACCTGGTGTACTGCTACTCGTGGAGTAGCTGGTGAGGGGAAGCCATGGAGGCCATCCACAGTCCATCTTCCTTTGGTGACACCCAAGCTGGAAACAAGATCCCACAGGTAAGCCTACATGCAAAGCACAAACTTCTTCCTCTATTCTCCCATTAGGTCAGGTCTAAGTAGTGCAGAGTCTCATTCAGCTGTTATGCAGCAGCTGTTCCTCCAGCTGGGCATTATCATCTGAAAGCTGCAACAGTAAAAGGAGAGATAAGAAAAGCAGGGAACTATGACAACTGAGAGAAGGGAAGGGGGGGAAGAAGACAAGATGATTACTAATGTTCTGGAAACCTCCATGAAGCATACTGTTGCCCAAATGTAATAATGCACAGCACACAAGATCCCTAAAATAAATTCTGTTTCAAAACTTAAGAGTAACACAAGAGAAAAAAGTTGAAAATAAGTGAGAGAAGAGACCTGCAGTGCAAGATTTCTGTGTGATTGGTAACAGTTCACAAAAGAAATTGACACTCAGTGGCAAAGAGTACATAAAAATTAAAAGGAAATCTGGAATAATTTTTACTGCTTGTAGAGACCTGTTCCTCAGGAGTAAAAGCATAACTGTACTAAAACCCACCACCTAGAAAGCTTTATTTAATTTCTCCAACTAGTAATACTTAGGACCTAAAAAGCAGGTACAATCAGCAATAAAACTGTATATGGAAGTTTGCAGCATCTGTGTACATGCCTGAATCCAAATGCACATTCACGACACAAATCCCAAGAGGAAAATGTAAAGCAAAAAAACCAAGCAACTCGGTTTTGAGTCCCTGAAGAAGTACTAAAGCTTTCCAGCTCCAAGAATTTTTGCCCAAACCAGCTGCATCCAAGTACAAATGATTCTGCAGAGCATTAATTTCAAATACTACATAACATTTTACCTCAGCAACTTCTTTCAAGTCAACATCTAAACACTGCCAAAACTAAACAAAACCAACTTATTTTTCACCAGCCCCAGCAAAAACAGCATGAAAAAATTAAATACATATATAAAGAAATAAAGTTCCTTTTTGAAGATGAACTGTACAATTTCCAAAGCTTTCCAAATCTGTCTGGTTTTAGACACAGCAAGTTAGGATTCCCAAATGAATTCTTTAGTAACAAAGTCATAGAATTAGCTATTTTTAACCATGAACTACTACTAGAGCAAACCAAGAAGTAACTTAAACTAGAAAGGTTAGCACTGCCTGCATTTGTATAAACGCATAAAAAACCCACGAGCCTGTTGCAAATTTCTACCTGCACAGCAAAAGAAGAACTACATCTAACACACCTTCATCCTACAGCACTTTCAAATTGCTTTGTAGGTTTTGGATCTTATAAATGATAGCACAGTGATAATCTGAGTCACCACTGAAAGACATTCATCTGCATACAGGGCTCTGTCACCCCTCCAGGAAAGAAGTTCTTCCTCACGTTGAGGTGGAACTTCCTGTGTGTCCCCTTGTGACCATAACCTCTTGTCCTATCACAAGGGCACCACTGAAAAGAGACTGGCCCCTTCTACTTGACACCCACCCTGCAGATATTTGTAAACATGAATAAGATCCCCTCTCAGTCTTCTCTTTTCCAGGCTAAACAGCCCCAGGGCTCTCAGCCTTTCCTCGTAAGAGACGTTCCAGTCCCTCCATCATCTTTGTAGCTCTCTACTGGACTCTCTCTTGTATTTCCCTGTCCCTCTTGAACTGGGGAGCCCAGAACTGAACACAATACTCCAGATGTGGTCTCACTAGGGCAGAATAGAGGGGAAGGAGAACATCCCTCATCCTGCTGGCCACACTCTTCTTCATGCACCCCAGGATACCGCGAGGGCACATTGCTGTCCCATGGAAACTCATTGTCCACCAGGATGCCAAGATCTCTCTCCATGGAGCTGCTTTCCAGCAGGTCTACCCCCAAAGTGCTTTTGGGACTACCACAAATAAGTTGTTGGAATGGAATTTCCAAAAGTTACATTTGATCAGGACACTGAAGCTGAGATGCCTTGGTACTTGCCAACTGAGCGGGTTACACCTACTTGCTTAGCTGAAAGTAATTCCATAAGCATCCTCTAGTGACAATGAAGAGAGACACCACAATAGGGAAACTTGGCCAGAATCGTTCCCCGAGGAACGATAGTAAGAGCCCAGTAAAGCTCACCTCTCTTTCTGATGTACACAGACAAGAATTATGTAAACTACTCTCCTAAAATAAATCAGGAAACACAGCTGTGGAAATCCAGGCCAAAACCTACGGGGAATACTATAAGTAAGGAGATGCAGAATCAAGAAAATACACACAAAATACATGCTTGGAAATAAACAGCAAGAGTTCTGCTATGAAGCAGAGCAAGCACTCCATGTTAGAGACGTTAAAAATTCATTTTCAGCTATTAAGTGCACAAGCCATCACAGACTGCCAGAACATCTGCTAAACAAGGATGGGGTTAAATAGTCATACACTCTGGGGACAACTGCAAGAGAAAGGTGAAGGATATCCTCCTGAACCAGCTTTTCTTCCTAAAAATAAGAACTGCTAATTCCACCTTATCCTTCTCCTAACAGTCTAATTCCGAAGAATGAAACAGCCAAAGACATTTGAATGAAGCATAAAAATAAGACCCGAGCACTTCACTTGGCTTGAAGTACAATGTCCACCTGCTTAAATGAAGGCCTGCTCTACAGGAAAACAATGATACATTCAGATGACCAAGGCTAGGTGCCCAGTTAGCTACAAGTTACATTAATTTACTAAATTTGCGTGGGGTTTCTACTTCAACCTTTTATGCTTTAAAAAGCCAGCCACACACTCTAGCAATGCTCCAGAGGTCAAAGCTCAAGTCTCTGAGCCGACAGAACTGCCTCCCAAGAAACCAGCAAGAAGTTTCTCCAGACTGTCACAAAGTGTTTTTCTTCCTAAAAGTGACTGTGTGGTCTGACCCTGCAATGAAAAAAACCCACATGCACTTCTGCGGTGCTTATCAGCATAGATACAGCAGAAAAACTGCAGCATATTGGTAACCTTTTGCTGAAAGGAAGGCTCCTGCTTTCATAGAGTTTCCTTTGGACACCACGGACAACAAACTTGGTGCTAAAGAGTGTGAGTGGACCAGAAGCCAAACCTGCCATGGGGATTGGACCCAGTGACACAGACAATAAAAAGGCTGCCCCAAAATTTAGAAACAAAAGCAAACAGCAAACCCCAAAGAACTAACATGAGGTTTTGTCAAAAGAAACAGGCTGATCTCACTTTCCCCAAGAACAAGGTGAACATCTGCTCTAGCACTGTGCTTCTGCTTCTGAGGGTAGACACACAGGAAGAAAGTGGTTCTGTGAAGTATGAATAGTTCATTAAAGATCAATGTAGCAAGAGAAAGCCTATGAAGTAAGTTTTTAGGCCTTTCTATGAGACAGATGCTGAAAATTAGTTTGAATTAATTTGTCTATAACTTACAATTACAAAAATAATAAGAAATGGCAGCTTTTGGTCTTTCAAATCCACACGGTGTCTGTGACAGCATCAACTGGTCACGTACACAAGACTACAACCCACCTTCGATGAGAACAACTGCAAGTCATGGGGGTGGCTGGTCACTTGAATGGCTGCACTTTTTTCCTCCACTTTTTCTTAAAAAACAAAACCAAACCAAACCAGAAACAAAACAACAACAACAACAATAACAACAAAACACAACCCAAACCAACCAACCAAAATCACTGTAGTAGACTGTGGGCTTGGGAAGCTACGGCTTCATCCCACAGCTTCTGCTACCTCAGACCCAGTTCAGCACCTACCCTTCCACCAACCCTATTCAACACCATGACAGACAGCATAGAGAACACAAGCCCTCTTTGAGTTTCAGTTTAGAGGACGTCTATCATGCCCTGAAGTACTCTTACAAAGTTCACAGACAGATGTCCACAGTCTCCTCCAAAATTTATAGATAAATATAATTCTTTTAAGCAAAGTTACTGTAATGGAATCTGCAAGCTATTTCCCACCTTAATTGTACATTATGGCTCCATTTTTATACATCTACCAATTCTTCCTGAATTTTCAACATACTGTTGGGGAAGAAGCAAAGAACCACGTTAGAAAAAAAATGCCTTAATGAAAGAAAAACACAAAAAATGCCTCTGCACAAACACCAGACCAACACTTCATGCTAACTGAAAGTATTGAGAACACTGAAAATGAAAACAGACCTCAAGTAGATCACACAAGTCTTAGAAGAAATCAAAATGACAGGACAAGCAACAATGACAGGCTTTTATGACCACCAAAACAGGCTGCCCAGTTGATCTGGACAGGATCTGAAAGCATATGCTAAACATAAACGTTAAGAATCCCATCGTCTCTGTGCGAGGTTTTACAAACTGCTGTTTGCCAATGGCTGAACCCAACAGCCACACACTGAATTTTTTAAGGCTCAGAATAAACCAGTTCCTATGGGAGTTGATATATTCAAGGAACTTGCAGCTAGGTTTCAAACATTATGAAGGGAGGTGTCTCCTTTTAATATTTGAATTCTACATTTATTTTCTAAATTAACACATACACAATGAAGTGCACCTCAGCTCAGCTGTGAGCGTCTCCATACTCTTACCTGAAAACACAAGGAAGGATAGCTTGCATAACTGATTTCAGATGCTTTCTGTCTAGATAGACATTCTGCCAACATTTCTCAACCGATTTCTGAAGTATCGGCTTAGTCTCAAAAAGCCATGCTGTATGGGGTGAGAAGAGGCCTATAGAATGAAGCAAACCCATTTATTTATATCATGAAAATATTTGAAAAACAGTTAGGAAAACAAATTTCTCTGGGTACAAAACAGGTAGTGTCACCTGCAGTCCAGCTCTGCATTTGCAAACCAGTGAAAAGAGTAGCTAAATACCAGTTGAAGTCAATACTATCAAATCCAGGTATCACAGACACACAAGACTGCTGCTTTACGAGTCTGTCTCAGCAGCATTCACAGACACACCCAGAGCATGTCAGAGAGCAAGAGCTGGGGCGGGGGGGGGGGGGGAAGGAGGCATCTTGCTAAAAAAGATTTTGTCCTACATGAGGTTATCATCTGCCCTCCTAAAATAGCCTGCTGGCTGCTTTACTACACCACCACGTGCTCTCACAACAAATTAATGCTATCACATGCTCACATTTTATCTGGAACAAATGCATACAGCCAAGCAATCAGATGATGCACAGACTCAGCATCCATGGAGAATATGGACAAAGCAAGAGCCACACAAACAGCCCCACTGACCTCAAACATGCTATTTCACCTACTGCTTACTGACATGCTTAGGAGTCTAATTTTGCTGTGTGCACACACTTTTTAAAACAAATGTATTAACAGAAGAAACAGGAAAAAGTTTGTAGCATTAAATATGTATTAGTAGCTGGAGGAGAAAGACCAAAGGGGTATTGATATTTTGACATTTCTGGCATGGGTCAGAATTTGACTAGGAATGATTACATGTGTGGAAAAAAAATGGGGGAGGGAAAAAAAGATAATAGAAATGCAAGAAAGAGGAGAAAAAAGTGTGTTACAACCTTCTGGTAAGAAGGTATTTATCAGAAATCTCAATTGCTTCCTGAATATAGGGTGGAAAGTGACAAAAATTAAAAGGCTTCCTGAATTTCCATATAGCCTGTTGAAGCTTTCATTTAGAATCACCAACTGGAAAAACAGAATTCCAAAATGGTTGGCAGAAATGCACAAACCCCCAAACCCAAGATTTCAGGTTTCAAGTAGATCAGAATTAATTCACTTCAGTACTTCCATTTTCAAAATTCACTGCATGCACAAAACTGCATGCACACCCCCTGAGTTCCTCCCAGGCAAACCCTTTTTGCTTCATAGCTTATCATTATTTCAGCCAGTACAAACACTGTTAAAAAGGACCCTAGAGCTGGATCTCTCCCAGGCATCTCCAATAATGTGGTCCAGAATCCTCCACCCTTTATAAAACCCACCTTGAAAGAGCAGGCACAGGACTTTATCCAGGAAGCAGGGACAAGCCTCACCCACCACCTGCTCGACTGATCATTCCTCCTGTTGCAGGGCTGGTGGAGCACTGGGGCAGCCAGAAGGCCCAGCATCTTCAGGTGAGGAAAACAGAAAACTGAAGCTAATTTTATGCAACAGTCTATAACTTGAGGGCATTCAGCAGCTGCCAGGCCAGCAGCCAAGTAATCACTATGAAGAGTGAGGCAGACACCAATGGGCAAGACACACAGCACAGGTCTAGGGAAGCCACTGCTGCTTAGGATTCTTAAACCCACGCATCAGGAGGGAAGCTTGCCACACTCCCTTCTCCCACACCACCTCACACTCAGGGGGTCATTAAAGCCCCACAGCAATTCAATTCTTGCAGCTGAACTGGCAGAAAATTACTCCAGCAAGAAGCAGGAAGTTTGCTACAAGTTTTACAAGCTAAACCAGTTCACTACCTGATGAGATTAGCACCTGAGCCAAAACGTGGGAGAGAAGTACCTTGTCTGTCAAGGGAAAAAGAGATTGACTTTAGGTGCTGGGAAACATCACAGTTGTTCGGGTATTTTTCAACAGAGGAGGGAAAAGGGGGAAAAAAAACCAAAACAAAACAACCCACAAACCACCCACCAAACACAAACCCCACCCACAAACGCATACACAAAAACAACCACCAACACAAAATAAAATGAAAAAAGCAAAGACACAATTTAGCTGCAATATGCCTCCAGCCCAATCATCCAGCATCACGATGCTATTCAGTAATAACTTTCTGTAAGAAATACAAACTTATGCTTTATGTGAATATCTATAAAAATTTCCACATTCCAAATGTTAATAAAAAATGCCCTCTAGCAGGCTGCAAGAAGCAACAAAAGTGAAATGCACACCAGTTCTGCTTATTCATAGTAATGCCTGGAGACACAATTTGAAAGAAATAAAGATAACTTTTTCAAGAAACTAGCTTTTGCAAGAACTCTATAGTTCCTATTCATCAGCTGAGAGGCTAGACAGTGGGCTTGGGTAGCCAATCTGCAAGGGCTGCTGGAGGTGTTATTGTGAGCACCCAGGCCCAACAGTCTTTCTCCTAAAGAGTCTTATCTTGATGGTCCAGGGTTCTTCTAGGCTCATGCTATCATCTTCCCCATTGCAGATGGCCTAACTTCAATGTCCTCTCCGAAACACAACCACTCACACTCCAACCTTCACAAAACAGAGGCCTAAGTCCAGCTTCTCACTTTCAACAGTGTCTCACCAGTGCTGCCTGGGCCCTGATCTAGCATCCTGATCCAGAACGCAGGTCCTGGGTTTCCACAGCAGACAAACAGAGCATGTTAGTTCTTTGGGGTTTGCTGTTTGCTTTTGTTTCTAAGTTTTGGGGCAGCCTTTTTATTGTCTGTGTCACTGGGTCCAATCCCCATGGCAGGTTTGGCTTCTAGTCCACTCATACTCTTTAGAGCTGATTAAGTTTGTTGTCCATGGTGTGCAAAGAAAACTAAGAAAGCAGGAGACTTGCTTTTAGCAAAAGGTTACCAATATGCTGCAATTTTTCTGTTGTATCTATGCTGACAGGATACCCATATGAAGATAGCCTATTCCTGTCATCTCCATGGAGCCAGCCAACACCAACAGAGTCCACGCCTGTGGTAGGTGATGCCTTGCAAGGTCAGGAATGTGTCTGTCCACAGGCACCAGAGCTTGGGAACTCCTGATGAAGACTCAGGTATGCTACCACGTGCTTTTACGAGTTTTAACAGTACAGTGACTAGCAAAGATTGTTTCAGTGTGAGCTCTTTCGCTGCTCATGCAGCAGAACCCAGGAGTTAAAGTTGCTCCTCTTGACAATAAGCATTTCTAGTAGGGGCCCATACACTCCTTCAAGCAGCATCCAGGGATGCCATCTGTGGAATCTGGACAAGCACTTGAGAAACATCGACGACAGCCTATCCAGCCCCAAAACCTGTATCTAAGAGTTGCCAATCAGGAAGAATATAGAAAGGCAAACATTACATAATCTTACTTAACCAATATGTTCTTCCAAGTTTGTGTCTTGGGGACTATCTGCATCTAAAAAGCCTTAAATAGATTTTTTTAGACCTCTTCAGTCACTTCTGTAATTCACGTAATATCAAGTTCTATAAAAAACAAAAGGGTTTTTGCACAGCTCATTTACAGTGCAAACAATCGCTTTGTTTTGTTTGCTATGACCTTGCCAATTGCTTGCTTTTTCTGAGTAGCCCCTAGCTCCTGTGTAAGGAAAAACAGAAAACAACGTTCCCACCTTCTCCGTACCATCAGCTACTGAAAGTCTATCAACCTCAGATACTCAACTTTCCTTTTGACAGAAGAGTCAGTACATTTATCTGCAACTCACATGGCCTCCATTTCTTCACTTTTGGTAACAACTTCTGTTAAGTCTTGAAATGGCAGACTGTTCCATTTCCTTTAAATACAACATTTCTCCTCAGCATTGCTAGAAATACCATTCACCTCAACACTACAAGTCAGAGAACAGAGAGTGATCAAGCACAATAACTTTGTGATTTGCCAGGACTACATGATACCTGTCAGTTCAAAGCACCCATACCAAACTGAAATTTTAACTACGGTGTGCAACACAGCACTTGGCACAGCCTTAGCAGCAGAGGAATGGAAGGGGGCAAACACGAAACAAGCCTTTAAAGATCAAGGAAGGAAAGAAGGGAGGAGATCCAAAGAACTACAGACTAGTAAATCAAATGCCTAAGCCTGGTAAAATGATAAAAGCTATAATAAAGAACAGAATTTGTGAGGTTTCCATAAATATGGAAAAAGAATTAACATTGTTTCAGTAAAAGAAAGTCATCTTTCTGAAATGCATCCATGCTCTTTGAAGCAATTAGCTGTAAACATAGGGTAGCTCAGTTAACATACCATTATCTGAATAGCCTTTGAAAAGACACCTCATAGAGGGTTGGTTTTGTTTAAACAAAGGTAATACAAGCTAGGAGACTTGAAGATACAGAGTGCTCAAGAAGTATGAAACAACAGCTGTATGCAACATGATTGGTTTTCATTACGAAGGGAGTATCAGAGTGAGATCATAGGGATCCGACTTAGGACCCGCACTGCCCAACACAACATATGCTTGATTTTGTGAAAGGCATAAAGAGGGAATTTTGCTTGTTGAGAATACAAAATTATTCAAAGTAGTCAAAACCAGAGCTCCTAGTAAACAGCTGCCATATGATATTGTGGATTAGCAAATGTTAAAAGTGGCAGGTGAAATTCAGCGCTAACAAATGCAAAAAAACCCCATTACCCTCAGTCAAAACAATAAAGCCCCCAAACCTCATCATTGTACTTGCATGAAAGGCACTCTGAATTAACTATTCCCACTGACAAATAAAAGACTACAGTCAGCTAACAACTTCTGATCAAGGATCAGCCAAGTCGTGAAGTCCAAGAGAAACAAAACTGGAAAATGAGAAAAGACAGAGGCAACAAACAGATGGCTTTTATTATTCCCCATAGTATCTCTGTAACTTAAAGCACAGCTCTGGTCCTTCACGATACTATAGAACAAGAAAGGGCACGGAAATGTGTGCTGTTTAAACCAACTAAACTAATGCAATGGATTTCATAAAAGCAAGTAGTAAATAAACTAGAAGTGTTCATCTTGGAAAGAGAATATGGGAAGTACAAAAGTATGCTATTGCCACATGAAGTCATGTATAGCATGAAGATGATTTGTAACAAAAGAACAAAGTCACCCACTGCCACCAGCTGCAGCAGCTGAACAAACTAAAGAAAGTTTTTATAAAATGCCTATTTTAACCCTAGAACTTATTGCCATAAAATGCTGTGAAGGTAAAAAAAAAGCTCCAAAAAAAGTTATTTAAAAAAAAAAAAAAACAGCCATAGAAGGGGGTTCATTGAGCTGTTAAATACACAGGGATACCAATACCATCCTTAACTTCAGGTTCCTCAGCTATGAATTGTCAGAAGCCAAGAAGATTTAACAGAAGGTGTCATACTGTATTTTCACCAGTTTTTACACCTTTTCTCCCAGGCATCTATTACAGACCCTTTTCTCATAGGATAACAAGGCAAATGGACCTTTGCTCTGAACTTGTAGAGTCATACTTAGGTCATTAAAGACCATAAAGCTATTCCTACATTTTTAATCTCCAAAGCCAATTTAAGCAAAAGAAGTTTTCTACACTTAGTCACTACAGAAAACCCATTAGTAAAACACTGCTTGAGCAACAACAATTAGCCTTTATTCCACAAATTCTCCAAACCATGCATCAGACCATTTTACAACTAATATAGGATTTAAAAGCTGAGTTAAGCAACTGAATGCTCATACTGGAAGATGCCAAAATATTAACACGACAAATTACCTGTCAGAAATTTGAGAGAACCTAGGTCAGTGCAACTGCACCTTGTCACCCAAAGGCACAATGCTGACTCAACACCTCCTGCAGGTGTACCCCACATGCCTCACCAGTGTGGGATCTGGCAACAGGATGATCAAGTTCAGTCAATTCAGTTACAGCAAGCTATTCAGCCTCAGTTTTCCATAATAACATCAGCTCACTGAAACAACTTGCTCTGCAACCATGCAGTCTGTAAGCCTGATACCAGAGAAGTGGCAGGACTGTGTCTAAGGCTGTGGACTATCTGGATTTCTCTTCACAAGGGCATCCCACAGCTGCAGCAGATGATGTGCAACAAACCATACTGACCATTAAGAGATGTAAATGCTGTAATGCTACTATCACTGAATGAAGCACTTAAAACACCGACATGAACTTTTCACCACTTCAAAATTAGCTACTAAATACATCTAGCTTTAAATGATAGCAAGGAGACTGGCCAGAAGAAACAGCTCCAGATATTACTATACCAATATGTTACAGTTATGGTACAGAACAGCAATAACATCATTATAAAAATTTCATGTGATATATTAACACATAGGATCTTTTCCCCTCACTTAATCTTTGCTATTTAAATAATACCACAAAACCCAGCCCCAGCCTAGAAGAACAAGTAATGGATTATTACACTGACCCATCTTCACAGCTGATACTGTGGAGCTTGAACAGCTGATTCTAAAAGGGACTTCTGCAGGAGGCTCAAGATTCTCTCAAATGCAAAGTTGAGTATGCTGAGTTAAGGATGAGGCTTCAAGTGTAACTGAAACCATTACAAGGAAGCACTTAAATGTGAAACTGTCGTTTACACAGCACTTTAAGAAAGGATGTCAAGCAAATCCCACGGAGCTACAACATTCTTAGAAACACATTCATCACAGACATCACTGCAGAGACATACATGGCTGTACACTCTGGCATTTAGCACAAATCTCAGACCAAGCCAAAGCCAGAGCAAATATGAACCCTTTTCAGATTGTGATCTTCCTTAAAATGCCCCCCAGAACAACACATGTGAACCCCCTGCTGAGGTCACTAATGTGACAGACACCAGTCTCTAGACCTCAACCTTTTAGCCGTGAGATCAGAGTACATATCCTCTTATTACGAGAGCCATACTGCACTGGAAACCCTACAAGAGATTTATTCTGCAGACTATACTGCCATAACAACATACAAAATGCCAATTCAACATAAAGTCCCCAACTGAATAAAAGAAACAGAAAAAGATGAGGTTGTGCATTAAAAGCAGTAACTAGGGCAGTGATCATAAAGATCCATCCTCAGAGATCAATACATGCAAAAAGCTACCACGGTGCTCTGCACATGGCAAAAGCCAGCATCACAGCAAGCAATGCCTGAGGTGATGCCCTCTCATTCCCCTTGCTGCTTAAAGCTAAGGCACATAATGGCTACCTAAACCCAACTGAGCTGAAAAAGAGGGGAGGTCTTTCCCGTGTGTCTAACCACACCCAGAACCACAGCCTCTGACCTGCCCTCTACCATGCATCTAAAAAACCTAGTGCAGAGAGCATCTCAAAATGATCAAGTCAGAGAGAATAGGAAAGAGTAATAGTGCTCTGAAGCCAGCAAGCTGCCACCAAGTGCTTTTAGTGTATTGCCAAGTTGCTCCTGGAGCAGGGGTCAACTACCTCAGTTTTTAAACCAGATTAGGACTGCCACAATGCAGAGCAGCGCGACACAGAAAGCAAGTACAAGACTTTGTTCTGACAAAATAAAATAGCTAAAACCCTCTTCAATTGTACAAAAGCTTCCATGTGTAGACCACGTTTGCTCCATATATCTATAATGGTGATGACAGCAGTCACTTTCAAAACTTTATTTTATCCATCTCTGGCTAATCCAAATGTCTCCTGGAAGGTGTATCCTCCTCTTTCCCAATCAATAAAAGTTTGCAAACTCTGACTGCTTTCTAAAGTCCTGCTGCTTCCTCTCATATGAAAAACAAGTGATACCAGATGCTGCAAGCAGGAAGAAATTAAATTAGAAGAAAATATAAAGGAGTAAAAATGTGCTGTTCTAGAAGAAAGTTGAAAAAATAAGCATATCTTTTACAACAGGATGGAGAAATATAGAAGTATTTTAAAAGTATTTACAGAAGTATTTAGATAAAGGCAAAGACATAGTTCCAAGAAAGCAGAATTGCTTAAGTATCTCCAGCAACTTTATCTCAAGAAGTTAGTGCTGCAAGTGTGTTACCTTTATGGAAGACAACATCAAGAAGGTGACT
Source organism: Megaceryle maxima (assembly GCA_024605025.1). NCBI lineage: Eukaryota > Metazoa > Chordata > Aves > Coraciiformes > Cerylidae > Megaceryle > Megaceryle maxima. The sequence goes on from JANHGN010023436.1 coordinate 48,384, forward strand.
TGTGTTCCAAAGCAAAGTAACACCACCACCACCACAAAACAAGCAAACAAACAAAAGTAAATTCTTCTACAGGTGAGACACCCTTTCAGATGCACTGCAAGAAACAATGCAAAGTTAACAAGTTAGAACAATACTGGAGTATTCTAACAGATCACAAGCTCCTAGGAAACAATTCCAAGTGAACATACTTTCTAACCTCTTTGAAGTAACAAGGGTAGTTCTGAAAGCAAACATACTGGTTTTAGGCAAATCTGACCTAAACACTGACTATTAGCACTTCACATTTGTAAGAACAGACTAAAAATGCTTGTTTTGTACCATCAGTCTGCCAAGCCAGATTTGTTTTACAGAAGCCTTTGCAAAGCTTCTAGAATAGCCTGCCTTATTTTGTACAAAGACTGGTATGTTGCCCAACACCACACGCCTGATAAAGCAATATATGTGCAGTACCTATTCCTCCTACTTAGTACCCTGCAACATAGTTTTAGGGTACCCAGACAAACTCAGCTATGAAGATGGCTCTTACAGCACACAGAAGGAGCTTCCACAATCCCTTTTACCAGCTATAAAAGCAGTCGCTTCAAAACAGATATTCACACCATTATCTCCAACTTCACACTATCTTTTAATACAGAGTTACTACGACATGCTTCAAATAAAGCTGTAATGTAACGTCTGGATGGTACCAAAGCCATGCAAGTTCTGCTTCATGGCAGCTCACCACCCTAAACTCCATAATCCTAGTGCTTTCCAAACAATTTAACCTACACGTTCCTACATGAAGTCATTGTATCTTCGGACACAAGACTATCTCCTTCCCAGTGCCACCCTTCCATCCCAACTATTGGCCAAGGTATTCTGTTCCAACGTCTTTCAAGCCAAGAAAGCAGGTGAGCAGCTGTGCTCTCTGCAAGCTGCTCGAGCAAGAAGTTCTCTGACTGTCAAACAAGCCACAGCTCACTGCCTCAAAAGGCAGGCTGTGGCAGCTTGCATAAATTCCCTTGAAGAGACTGGTTTAAAAAGGCAGGAAAACAAAGGAGGAGAGAGTTTCATGTTGCGAGGGGAATTTCATGTCCTTCATTAACTCACAGGAAGGGCACCTGAGGCTTCCTCTTCAGGACTACAAAGCCTCTATATTCTACAGAAGGAAAAGAAACATACAAAGATTAAAAAGTTGTCTTAATATTAAAATCATGATTACTTCAAACAAACCCAAATGTACCGCACTTCAGGCATCACCAGAGTTACCCGAGGGTAGACCTTGCCATGAAAATATAATTATTTCACTTGGGCAGTTTATCTAGTGAAACTATTAGTATTCAGCAGGCTGTGAGGAGACTCCTTGATAAGACCTGCCTTTACTACTACCAAGACAGACTAAACTTCAGAGCAATTACAGGCAGCAAGGAGGTGTAATTCAATCCAGCTTCAGGACTTGCAGTAGTGAAGCAAAACCAGCAAGAGCATATTTGAAGGGCTGAGCACTGCAGTACTACATCACCCCATCAGCTCACATCTCTTCAGAAGACACTGGTAGATGTCTGACAGGCTTTACTGCAGATTAGCAGCCTGTGGGACCAGGACCTGATAGCCTTGTCAATGTTGACACCATCTAATACCAGACCTTTTTTTTTTTTTTTCTCCTCTTAAGCTTTCCTAAATTGCACACATTTGGACTAGTATTTTTCATGTAGCACATGAGCCTCATGCATCACTTCATCAATATTTTGCACAGAACTTCCCTATCCCATCACTGCTAGAAGTAACACCAAGAAAACAATGTTTGCCAGAGCTCAATTCTGGAAAATCCAAACCTTGAACAGTTAGCTTTGAAGCTAATCTGCTTCAGAGCAGAATTTCTAAAGGCTTTCTCTACCCTATCAAAATTTCTTTCCAAAGTGTACCAGAAATTGTCCCCTAGGGGAAAAAAAAAAAAAAATTAATCCACCCAATTTTGACCACCTTAAGACCCTTTGACTTTGTTACATTAGTTTCTTCTTGAACCTAGTCTACACACATGCTTGTGCCAGTGTGTCACAGATTCACAGAGGAGTCTGTTTGCAAAGCACAGGGTGGAATGCTTCCTGGAGGTCTCAACACGGTTCGGGCACTAACACCAAAGGTGGGAGCCTCCGAGAGAAAGCAACTGCTCAATTCAAATGCCATGAAACAAAAGCTAGATCCAGAACTGAAGAGTTAAGGGTGGAAGAATGACATAGCCAAGGCAGAGTTTCACCTAACTTTAAGAAAATTTTTCAGATATCTGGGTCCATGTCATCTCCTTTTGTATCCCTGAAGGGACATGCATCCCATCAAATGCAGGTCACCCTCCAGAGAGGCTTCTGTGGTTGAAGCCTCCATAACTAACTTCAGCTGCTGTCCAGAAGACACAGTTGAAAGCAGAAGGGAAAGCATGGATAGTGTTCAAGAGAACTACAGCCTTTGGAAGTCCCACTCCTTCTTAACCACTCTCCCAGCTACAAAGCTGCACCCTCCCCTTCCCAGGAGCTTTTGAGCCCATCGCCCTGTTCACCATAACAAACTGAATCGGCTAAAGACTAAGGCAATTCATTTTTTGCTGGGGTAGTTCTCTGCTTCTTCCAAAGCCTGACCAGCACCAGAACTGGTCTACACTAAGTAGCAGGAACAGGCAGTAAAATACCTTTCTCTTTGAGCAGCAGTGACACCAACTTGTTTCCGAGACCTAACAAATCAGGGCTGGACAGTTAACACTAGGCTAGAAATGTCAGGAGAGAAGAAAAAGCAAGGCACAGCACTTGTGAGAATGTGCATAAAGGAAGATGAGGACTCAAAACTCAAGTGGGAAAACAAAGCCAACAAAAAAGGGAGAATGGGAGAGGAGAAACAGAAACAGTTGTCAAGAGCTTGGTGTAAAAGCCAAGTTATGTCATCCCTATGCTATCAAAAAATACTTAGAAAATGCAGCAGTTGAGAATGTGCCCACCTCTTCCCAGCTTGGCACAAAGAAGAAATACGAGTTTAACAGCACTAACAGACACGCTGACAGTTCAGCTGCAGAGGCCGAGCAGGAGAGCCAGCAGTTCTGCTCCCACACATAAGCAACACACAGGGAGCTTTCCCCCCTCCCCACCCCCCCTTTGTTACAATCTAGGAACACCTAAAGATGATCTGCATATTCACTGTACAATAATCAACTATTACCATTTCCCTAAAGATCTCTGTCCCCATTCAGTTCACAGAGCAAGGCTGGTCAAAGGATCAATCACAAAGCCTTGAGACTTACCTGTAAGTGCATCTTCCCCAGCCCCAAATTTCTTCCCTGTAGGACAGGGAAATTAATTCCCTTTATCTGCCACAACATTGCTACATCACTACAAAAACAAAGTCATCTCATTTGACTTGATCTATTGCTTGTCTCCCTATTTGCTCAGAAGCCAAGGTTTTGAGTTAAAACAAGAAGTTTAAATTAATTTGAGGCAGCACTCCAACTATTTCCCTACTTTATGCCAGCCCCATCTTTCTTCTGAGCCTCACAGTAAGTAAATTCAGTGACAAAGACAGAGGGTTAGTAGGCTTACTTATCTTCTACCAGCCCACCTCCCTGCACCATCTCACCTCGGAGTCTGCCAAGCACCTGCACTTAGAAGATGGAAAGTGCAAGGGCTGTGCAGAACTAGCTTGAGTTGCTGCTGCTGCACTGCCACAACAGGTTCAAGCGACCCTAGGACCACAGCCTGCCTTCTGCCTCTGCAGTATGTTTAGCACTCAGAGCTGCACTGAGGTCCACAGGAGCAGCGTCGAACTACGGACACTTCAGCCTGCAGCTCAAGTGGTGCGAAATAGAGATAACACTCCTTCATAAAGTGTCTTCAAACCAAAAAGTGTTTGTAAATATCTGACACTAGTGTGAAAAGCACCACAGAACATCCATGCAGAAGCTATTATTTCTGTCTCCAAACTAAGACTTAAATCATATCCAAGAAAAGTCAGAGACTTTTGAATGAACATTGAATGAACAAAGGAAGAGCACTGAACAGCCTTCCAGCTGAAAACAGGCAAGGCTCCTACGGAACACCAGTTACCTGTTATCACAATACACATACAGAGGGGGCCCAATAAAGCTTTTTGGCTTCAGCATAACAATTTTTCTTTGGTCAAAGCCTTAGTAGGATGCACAACAAAAAATGGATTTGAGAAAAGTGTAGTGCACAGAAGTTAAATCTACTGTTGTTCTGGTCCTGAAATGCTTTTACAGAACAGACAAAGGTAAGGACCCCACTTCGAGAGAGGTGTTTCTGCCACACTACTCTGCTCTGGTCAGACCTCACCTGGAATACTGTGTCCAGCTCTGGAGCCCTCAGCACAGGAAGGACATGGACC
>JANHGN010023437.1:0-11134 GCA_024605025.1 Megaceryle maxima
GTGGGCAACGGGCGTGCGTTTTGGGGCCCCCGGGGCCCAAGGGGGGGGGGGTGGGGGGGGGGGGGAGGGGGGGGGGGGGGGGGGGGGGGGGGGGGGGTCCCTGCTCACCCCCACACGTACATTCATCCCAGTGCCGGGAGTTGCCACCAGCCCTGGAGCGGGGGCTGGAGGGGCCCCTACATTCGTGGTGGTGTGGTGGGGGTTGGGGAGGGTGGTGCCAGGTGCCCCCTCCGCTCTCCTCCTCAGCCGGACTCTCTTGGGGGGGTGTGGGGCAGAGCAACCCTGCTCAGGCCCCCCCGGACCTGCAACACAGAAGTGGCGTGCGTTTAGTGTGGAGCTGTGACATGGGGGGGACACATGGGGGGACACTGAGCTGATAAGAGCCAGCACCGAGGGCAGGGGGGGAGCTGCTGCCAGGCCCCCCCCCCACCAACCACCGTCTCTTTTCAGCTGTGGGGGGCACAGAGATGGAGACAGCACGGCCGGACACACAGCGACACGGACAGACGGGCCCGGCCGGGGGGGTCCCACGCCGTACGGTGACGGTGACAGTGACGGTGAGGAGGAGGAGACGATGGGGGGGGGCGGTTACACTCCCTGCTGCGCCGGGTCGTACCTTCCTCGACGGATGTTCCTTGGGGGGCGGCGGGGGAGAGGAGAGAAGCGTTAGTGCCACCCCGCTATCTCTGTTGTGTGTCCCCCCGCGGTATCGTCCCATTCCCCCCTCCCGTGTCCCTGGGCCCACAGGCAGCAGATGTGTCTCCGTGCCAGGCTGAAGCACACACCTGGGGGCCACCAGCACAGCCCCCACCCCAGCACCTCATGCTTGAGAACAGACACAGCCAGGATGGAGCCAGGGGTCAGGGTGACAGTGACCCCCCCGGTGCCACATGCATGCAGGGCAGGCGGGACTGGGGGAGCAGGCAGGGCCTGGGACAAGGGACCACGCAGGGCCAAGGGGACCCAGCAGGGACACAGGGACCAAGGTGGGACACGGGACCCAGCAGGGACATGGGGACCAGGTCTCCCCAGCCCCCAGGGGACCGCCCTACAGGTGATGCCCAGCTCAGGGGTACAACAGGCAGTGTCCCCTGGCTGGAGTGTACCCAGGAGGGCAGAAGCCTGGCCCTGGTGTGGTGACGGGGTGTGAGGGGTATGTGGTTGGTGACAATGATGGCAGCAGAAGGGGACGAGCCATGTGGCGGCTGCTTACTTAAATCCCCAGCCTGTCCCCCCTAAGACGATGGCGGCCACCAGCACGGCCCCCGCGATGGAGCCGATAATGATATTGGTGCCACTGGGACCTGTGACAGAGGCGACAGGGAGGAGGGGACAGGGGCATGCATCAGTGAGGGGGGACAATGGGGACACAGCCCCAGAGGGGGGACACACGGTCCCCAGCTGAGCCTTGCCACCAGAGGGGATGATGTCACTGGGCCCCCTCGGGGCAGCTGGGGACAAAGTGGGACACCCCAGCCCATGGGGACTGGGGACAGCAGGGACTCGGGGAGCCTCCCCCACCCCCCACCCCGGGTGCACAGACCCTTGTATCGCTCCGTCTCCCCTGTTGGCTTTGGCTCGGGGATGGGGTCGTACACGCTGCAGTCCTTCCCCGTCCACTCGCTCCGGCAGATGCACTTGCCCTCATTGCTGCAGACCTGTGAGGGGATGGCGTCACCCCCCGCCACCCTGACACCACTCCCTGGGTCGCCTTGGTGTCCCACTCACCCCATGATCGAAGCAGATCTTCCCGTCCCAGCTGCCGGGGCAGGAGCTGAAGTTAAAGGCGGTGGCTGGAAGGCATTTGCGGTCGAGACACAACATGCCTGGGCCGCAGGGCGTCCCGTCCTCCACATAGCTCAAGTCCGAGCCATCCACCAGCTGCACGTGGCCTCCCCTGTGCCAGGATGGCAAGAGTGGGTGACACTGTGACACCACCCCCTCCCCCAAACCCGAGGATGCCCCCGTCCCCATGGCAGTGACACTCACCTGCAGTCCACGTAGCGGTTCTGGTGGAAGAAGGTGGTGGTGGCGATCTCGCCGCTGAGCTCGCCCAGCCGGGGCGCACCCGAGATGTTGGCGCAGAGGAGGAACCCGCAGAGCACATCCCTGCAAGGTGCCATTGGCATCACCAAAGCGGGCAGGGGGCACCCGGGAGGGGACATGGGAGAAGGGGGTTGTCACTCACTGCTTGTTGCACTGCAGCCAGCCCAGGCCCTCGCGCCCGCAGTTGCCCCTCTCGGTCCCCTCCACGTTGAGCTTCTCATAGCAGAAGCGCTCGGCCGAGCCTAGGAGAAAACGTGTGGCACCCATGTGGCACCCATGTGTCCCCTGTCCCTCCCCACCCCGGCAAAGCCACCCCAGCCGACACTCACCACGGCCCCACAGGGCATTGCATTGCCGGTCTCTGGTTTTGCAGCGCCCACCGTAGCATCGTCCCTGGGGAGCAGGGAGGGGGGGTCACAGGGCTGGGGAGGGGCTCACACAGGCGTGTGCGTGGCCACAGAGGTGGTGCAAGGACGATGACCCTCCCCCACCCCTGGGCATGTGCTTGGCCCTGGCTGCACGGGACGGTTCCCAGGGCACGGGGGCCGTGTGTGTGTGCACAGCCACGGGATAGTGCTGGGGGCACGGGAACCCTGCACGTGTGCACGTGGAAGGTTTGCACGGCCCACGGCTGCATGTGGACAAGGGAGGGTCGCAGGGCCCACTGCTGCAGGCGCGTGAACACGAGGAATCGGCGCATGGCCAGGAAAAGTGACAAGGCACAAGGAGCAGAAGGTGCACAAGGCCTCGTGCACACCCTGGGGACCCCGGCTGCAGCAGGAGCCAGCTCACCCCAAACCCCAGACCCATGTGCGTGGCTCAGCTGTGGCTGCGATGGCCAATGGTCGACACACACGTGCACCGGGATGCTGGAGCCCACGGGGATGTGCTGGAGCCCAAGGGATGTACCCAACCCCATGATACGTGCCTGAGCTCACAGGACATCCCTGAGCCCGGGGGAACATGCTTAAGCCCCAAGGGCTATGCCAAAGCCCACAGGGACATGCTGGAGCCCAGAGGGACATGCTGGAGCTCACTGGGACATGCTGGAGTTCCATGGCCGTGTCCCGCTGTGCTGGGCTGGACTCACCTGCTCATTTTCACAGAAGTAGCCGTCCAGCTTGTGGAGGTTGGGGGGGCACTGAGGGGAGAGGGAGAAGAAGGGGGGGTGATGCCCCACAGCCCCACACCATGTCCCGCCACCGTGTCCCCCCAGCCTGGCTCACCTGGCTGGAGTCCCCGGTGCAGCTCTCGGGGATGTCACACTCGTTCACAGCCTCCCGGCAGGACACGCCACGTGGCTCGTACTGCACCGGGGGACAGGCCACCAGGTCAGGAGCCCACGGCACGGGAACGCGGGGACCTCACAGGGTCCGGCCCCATGGGTCTGGCCCCCGCCCTGGCCCCAGCCCCCCCCCAACCTTGCAGCCTTTGCAGCAGAGCCCATCGCTGCACATGGCGTCGTGGGTCAGCGTGCACTTCTTGCAGCAGTTGCCCCCGCTCTTGGCGCACTCCTGCCAAGACAGCGGCCATTGCAGCACATCAACCACCCAGCAATGTCACCCTGCAATGTCACCTGCCAATGCCACCCATCAATGTCCTATGCCCACGTCATCCTCCAAGTCACCCTCCAATGTCACCCACCAATGCCACCTGCCAATGCCACCCACCAATGTCACCTGGCAAGGCCACCAGGGCACAGCCATGGCCAGCAGAGCCCCGTCCCCGCTCACCGCCAGCGAGCCGCAGTCACACTCCTCTCCCGCCTCCACAAAGCCGTTGCCACATTCTGGAGGATCCAGGAGCTGCCAGGACCGAGGGGTGGGGAGAAGTGAGAGCTGCTGGGGGGGCTCCCCACAAGTCTCTCCCCCCCAAGTGGGCATCATGCCCCCAGGGGATGGCAGGCCCCCCAATCCACTTGGTTTTGCCATCAAGTGTGAGGGTCCAGCCCTGTCCCTCACGGGACAAGGGGTTTGATACCGGAGCTGTTACCTTGGACGTGGCTGGGGCTGCAGGAGATCATGAGTCCCAAGGGACCCTCAGAGCCACCCACGGGCCTTCCCCCCATCCCACAGCAGCCACCCCAGGGTGGGGTGGGGGGTTAGGGTTGTCACCTTCAGGGGTTTGTTGAAGAGGCAGCTGCCACCACCGTCCTGCAGGAACTGGTTGTACTCGTCGATGCTGCAGCGGGAGAACTTCCGCGGGAGGTAGTACCTGTGGGGTGGGGGTCACCGTCACCCCAGGCCACCCAAAACAGGGGCTCGTCACAGCCCCGTGACATGGGGCACACAGGGGATGGTGGTAATGCCACCCCGAGCGGGCACCCACCCTGTGTCCTCCATGATACAGCCCAGCCACGAGTCCGGACAGCGGCAGTCCCCTGGGAGGAGAGGAGACGGGCTGGGGGTGCCGGCTGTCCCGCCGCCGGCTGCTGGCACCGCGGCGTCCCCCCATGGTCCCCGTCCCATGCCCGGGGGGTGGCGGGTACCTGCGGCCGCGCGGTGCTTGTTCCACATCATGCCCACGTTCTGCCCCAGCGTCTGCGCCAGTGTCACCGCCATGGCCGCCACGTTGCCGTACTGTGCGGGGGGACGGGGGAGTCACCCGAGGGACTCCTTCCCCGTCCCCAGGCGGTTCACGCGGCAGGGGGAGGTCTCACCGCACCCACCTCGTTGACGCCCCCGGCGCGGGCGGGCGAGCAGATCCCCCCCACGAAGGCGGTGCCGCTGCGGCTGCTCTGAAAAGTCCGACCCCTGCGAGGAAGAGGACGGTGGGGACGGGGGACGGCGGCTCCCGGCCCCGGGGTGGTGACGCGGGCGCGGCGCTCACGAGAAGAGGTGGACGGTGTCGCTGTGCTCCGCCGGCCCCTCGCGCCGGTACTTCACGAACTCGTTCAGGGTCTCCAGGGAGTCCTCCCCCATCCGGATCCGGTCCTCCGAGGCCCACGTCTCCATGGCCACCAGCACGATGCGGGTGTTGAGCTGCTCCTTGTAGATCTGCAGTGGTGAGGGGACAGTGCTGGGGATGAAACCCCTCCCCGGGACACAAACCCGAAAGGTGCCAGGAACCAACCCTCTGAGAACAATCCCAACTGGGCAAAACCCTCTCCAGGGACAAACCCACCAGGTGCTGGGGGAAAACACCCAGTGGGCCAAAACCCCTGGGGGACAAACCCCCAAGGGACCAACCCACCAGGTGCTGAGACCAGTACCCCAAGGATAGACCCTCCCTGGGACAAATCCAAGAACCAGGGACAAGCCTCCCCAGGGACTAAACCAGCAGGTGCCAGGGACAAACCCACCAGCTTCTGGGGACAGTCCCCTCAAGGACAAACCCCCAGTAGGACAAGCCTTTGGAGGACAATTCCCCCAGGGACAAACTCACCAGATGACAGGGACAAATCCCTGGGGCCAACCTCCCTCAGGAACAAGCCCACTGGTGACCAACACCCTGGGAATCCACCCCCTCCACAGAAGACAAACCCACCAGGGACAAACCCCCTGGGGACAAACCCACCATGCACTGGGGACAACCCCCCTGCTCTAGGGATAAGCCCAATGGGGACAATCCCTCTGGGAATGAACCCCAAAGAGACAAATACATCAGGTGCCAGGGACCACCACCCCAGGGACAACCCCCCAACCTGGGACAAACCCTCTCACCATGTCAGCCAGGTTGACCACGGACTTGGCAAAGTTGCTGGTGAGAACCACGGATTTGCGGAGCTGCAGGAACTGGGGGGACACCAGAGGGCTGGTTGGGTTGGGAGGGACACCTTGACCCCCACCCTGGTCCCAGGGTCCCCTGTGCTCACCAGCTGATGGTCGTTCACCACGGCCAGCTCGATGTACTTGGTCTCGCTGTGAACCGTGTGCTGGGCTCGGCGAACCTGCCGGCAAAAGCCTGCGGCTGAGCTGGCCCCAGCAGCACCCACCCACTCTACCCAGCAAAGGGGCTTTTTGAGCCCCTTTGTGGCTGCTCATGAGCAATATTTGGGATGCGTGGATGGGGGAAGCTGCCTGGGTGGGATCGGTGATGGATCCCCTCCAGCTGGTGGGCCACCAAGGCATCCCCGAGCCCACCCTGCAAACATGTCCCCAGCACTGGTGAACCAGCCCGGCGGCTCCCGTGGCAGGGCTGTGCCATGGGCAAGTGGCCACCCTGGCGAGGCTGAGCCTGCAGCTGGAGGCCAACTGGGGCCAAGCATCCTTGTCCCCTGACCCACGTCCCCCGTTTCCCACATGGTGTCCCCCGTCATCCCCTCTAACCTGCCGCCGCCGCCGCAGCTTTGGTAACCCGCCTGTGAGGTGCTGGTTCAGCGCAGGGAAGAGGCAGCCTGGAGGGAAGGGACAGAGCTGGTGGGGTGCAGGACATGGGGCCACCAGGGCCACTGTCACTGTCACCAGTCCTTGGGCATGAGCACTGGCTTCGCGTGAAGGCTCACCTGGCTGGGTGCAGCTGGGGACACGCTGGATGATGTGTGGTCGAAGGCCCTGCCATAGGGAGACCAGTGTCACAGCCATGACAGTGTGGAAAGGGGTCAGCCCATGGCCCCATGTCCCCAAGGCTGTCCCCAAGCCACAGCCAGGCCCATGCTGCTGCAGTGAGGAAACTGAGGCAGCCACATGGTGGGTCCTGGTGCCACCACTCACCTGCCTGCGCTCAGCGCCCACCCGGGGCTCGATCAAATAGGTGGCTCGGCCGTCTGAGAAGACCCCACTACACAGAGAGTGGGGGGTGATGGGGTGCAGGAGGATGCAGCCCCCCCGGCCCCCCCTTCTAGCCCTCCAGGGTACTCACCGCAGGCCCTGGCAGCTGGAGAGAGCCACGAAGGAGTGGGGCTGCCCCCGGACCCGGCCCTGGTAGTAGCAATGCTCCCCCGCACCCTGCTGGAGCAGGGAGAGGCAGTGAGCCCCCAGACCCTGGGTCCTGTCCTGCCCAGTGCTAGGCAGGCAGCCACCCCCTCACCGGCACCCCCAGGAGCCTGCACCCTTGAGCTGGGCACCCCAGGGGCACTCTGAGGCTACCCAGGTGGTGATGGTGAGTGCTGGTGGCCACTCCTGGACTTTTGGGTTTAGAAATTTGCCATTGTGATCACAGAGCTGGCATGGCACAGCATGACACAGCATGGTACAATGCAGCATGGCACTGACATGGCACAGCAATACACAATGTGGCACAGCACTGGCATGGCATGGCACAGCACAAAGTGGTGCAGTGTGGCACTGGTATGGCACAGTGTGGCATTGGTATGGCACTGGTATGGCACAGTTTGGCATTGGTATGGCACTGGTATGGCACAGTGTGGCATTGGTATGGCACTGGTATGGCATGGCATGGCACTGGTGTAGCACTGGTATGGCACAGTGTGGCATGGCGCGGCACACAGCTTTACCGTGCTGTGGGTGCCATTGGTGCCCACGCCGAGGTGCCGCTCCATGTAGTGGGACGCAAGGAGGTGGCTGCCGGGAGCAGGGCGGAGTGAGAGACCGCAGCAGTGGGAAGAGGAAGAAGAGGAGGAGGAGGGAGACGACAGCAGCTGTGGCCCTGCCAGCACCACCCTCATCGTGCACCCACCCACCACCCCTTCGTGTGGCATCACCTTGGCACAGGACCCCAGCTTGGGAGGGTGCTGGCACCGCATGGGTCCCTCTCCCCCTGCCCATGGCCTCCAGCTCAGCCCTGGTACCAGACCCCAGATGGCTCCACATGACCCATCCCCTGTCCCCAAGGACCCCCAGTTCTCCAACCCCTTCCTCCAGCCAGGTGGGTGCAGCAGGTGCCCCACAGCAGGTGCCCTCAGTCTCATGGTTGGTGCTCCCAGTCCCACGGTTCATGCCCCCAGTCCCACAACAGGTGCTCCCTGTCCCACAGTTGATGCCTCTACTCCCATGATGGGTGGCCCCAGCCCCATGGCGGGTGCCCCCCACCCGCCGGGACCCCCGGGGCATCTCACTGGTTCAGCCGGAGGTCGAGGATGAAGGCCGAGCCGAAGGCGTGCACCACGAAGCTCACCCGTGCCAGGTGCAGCCCCTGCAAGAGAGCCGGAGCCGGCAGGCCCCCCGCGCCGGCCCCCGAAGAAAATTAAACATGCAAATAATAATTGAAAACCCAACCCAAATGTGCAGCCTCTAAAGGTGCACGGTAATTTTTAACCCCTCAAAATTCAATGCAAGGGCTGACGCTGATTTTTTGCCCCCAAAACCACATTCCTGCAGGACCGGGAGGGACCCCGCGTCCCGTCGCCCACCTCCTCGGGAGCCGGATTTGGGTGGGGGTACTGCAGGAGCATCACCCCCCCTGCCGGCGGGTGCAGCTCGGCCGCGGTGGTGCTGAGCCGGCGTCTCACCCGCCCGTCGCTCCTGACCTAATTCCTGCCGGCGGCAGCAGGAGCCGCGCTCGGCTCGGCTCGGCTCGGCTCCTCTGCTGTGCGGCGCCCGCCCGAGACCCGCCGAACTCGCCGCACGACCAAGGGCCCGTCGGTAGCAGCGTGTCCCTCGGCAACCCCGCGGCTTCGCACCGGGGGAAGCGGCGGCCGGGAAAAGCCAAACCTTTCCCAGCCCCCTCGTCGAGACCCCGGGCGCAGCTCCGGACGGTGACGCGGAGACCAGGACCCGTTTGCCACCGCGCAGCACCCCGGGGTGGGGACATCGCGGGCCAAGACCGCGTACCGGCGCGACCGGGAGAGCCTCACCGGGGCTCTGCCGGTGCCACCACCGGGACCCGACCCCGAATTCCCCGGGATCCGCAGCCGCTCCACCCGCCCCCCGGCGCGGCGGCGGCCCAGCCAGTCCCGGCATTTCCCGGCGTCCGGCGGTTTTACTTAACGCCGGGTTTAAATCTCCCCTGCGCCAACCGCAGCTCCTCATTTCGCCTTTTATCCGTCGAGGACGGGGGGAGATCGATACGCGCCGGCCTCCGCAGCCTCCGCCGCCTCGTTAAAAGCATCAACCCCCCGCCAACGCCGGAAGGGACCCGGCTCCCGAAACGCCGGGGGAAGCAGCCACCGGCCAAGGGGTGAAGGTCGACGGCTGGTGCGGGGGCAGCGAGGCCGGGGCGGGGGGGGGAACAGCCGCAGCCGGGGAACGGCACCGAGCGGTGCTGCTGCTCCGTCCCTCCACCGCACCGGAGCCATCAGCTCGTTCTCTCCGCAGGACCCTGCCCGCTGCCATCCCGCCCGCTCCCATTCCATCTCCTGTCGCCCGCCCGCGCGGCGCCGGCACCCAGATTTGATGGGATTCCGTGGCACACAGGGGGTGCCCCGCTGGGGATGGGGGATGGCGGCTGTAGGGTCCCTGCGGGGATCCGGTTGAAGGTGCTGGTGGCCACGCAAGCGCTGGGGTGCGGACGGACCGGTCACAGCAGCTCCCTGGGGACCTGCCCACCCACCCGGGGACCCCAAAAAGAGAGGATGAACGAGGAGGTTGCGGTTCACTTACGGGGCTTCTTCCGCCGCCTCCTCCAGGCTCATTCCTGACCCTGGTATCCAGCTGATGCTTCTGGATTTCTCCTCCCGAGCTCTGCCCCACCAGCCTGCTAGGGTGGGTGATCTGGGACACGACCCGCCCGTCCTGCCATCCCGCCCGGGGCAGCCTCCGCTGCGGCCAGCCGGCCTGCGCCGCGGGACCTGCGGGCGAGGGAGACTGTGGTGGTGGCCCAGGGACAGCTGGGGACACAGGGGTCTTGGGACACGGGGGCTCGAGGGCACCGGGAGAGAAGGGATGCACACCAGGGGCTGGGGATGAAGAGAGATGGGGATGAGGACATGCTCCGGGGGTGGCCCAAGCGTGGCATTGCATCCCCCAGGGAACACCAGTCCCAGGTGGGACATCCAGGGGATGTGGAGTGTGGGTAGGTGACATGTCCCACGGTGGACAGCCAGGGGACGTGAGGGGGAACTCCCAGGTATGGTGGTGTGTCCAGGATGGGACACCCAGGAAGCACGGGCTGGGGGGGTGCCCAGGGGACATGAGGGACCAGTATGGGGACACATCTGGGAGGGTAACCTCAAGAGGGCCTCAGATACAGTGTCACATCCTCCAGGGGACACCAGGGGACACGGGTGTCTGGTAAAGCAACGCATCCCAGAGGATGTGAGGGGGCCCAGGAACCACTGCTGCATCTGGAGGAATGGGGAGGGGGGGTCTGGGTACAGCCACACGTCCTAGAGGGGATATCCAGGGGACAGGGAGGGCCCGGATAGGGACACCTCCCGAGGGGATGTCCAGGGGCTATGGGGGGAGCTGGTATGGGGACACATCCCGGAGGGGACACCCAGGGGACATGGAGGTCTGGCATGGGGACACCTTCTGGAGGGGACACCCAGGGGACACCAGAAGGACGCTATAGGGCCACATTCCAAGACATGGGGGGCTGCTATAGGGACATCTCCTCGGGGGACACAGGAGCCACTATGGGGACACATCCCAGAAGGGACACAGGGGCTTCTATGGGGACAGCTCCAGAAGGGGACCTCGCGGGGACAGGGGTGCTGGTACGGGGACACCTTCCGACGGGGACACGGGAGTGGGGGGGCCGCTAAAGAGACACCTCCCGAGAGGATACGGAGGGCTGCCATGGGGACACCCACCACGGGGACACGCCGGGGACAGGGCTGCGGGGGCGGCGGGGGCAGAAGGTGCGGGGCCGGGTGGCTGCGGAGAGGAGAGGGGGGGCGGGAGGGGGGCCCGGGCCCGGCCCCTCCCGGGGCGCTGCGGGGCGGCGCTGCGGAAAAATGTGTCGATGCAGCGAAAAAGCCGCAGCGGCGGCGGCGGGGCCGGGGACCGGAGGACAGCACCGGAGCGATGCCGGGAGCGGGGCGATGCCGGGAGCGGGGTTGCTGCCCGAGGCCGGCACCGGGAAGCGGAGCGATGCGGGGCCCGGGGCCCGGACCTACCTGCCCGCGGGGTGAGCGAGAGGAGCGCGGCCAGGAGCCAGCCCCGCAGCGGGCTCATGGCTCCCTCATAATCCGAGCGCGGCCGCGCCGGGCCCGCGGAGCCGGGGACCGTCCTGCCCGTCCCTCCGTTCCCTCCGCCCCGGGCCGGGCCGGGCGCGGCCGCCGGGCCCCGGGAGCACCGCCCCCCCCCCC
>JANHGN010023438.1:0-41521 GCA_024605025.1 Megaceryle maxima
ATCTATATAAATATATTTTATATTTGTATAAATAAACAGATGATGATAATAATTAAAGAAGCTTATTTAAGAGACATTTTGGTTTTGAAATTTCCCCCATCAGGCCAGCAGGTTTGCCATTCCTTGAGTTCTGTTGGAGAGTTTGTCTTTGGGCGCAGCTCCCCTTGGATGTTTCAGTCAGGGTGAAGAGGCTGAGGAGGTGCTGACAAAGTGAACTCCCCTCTGCACACAAGCACACACTATTTCATTACAGAACCAAAGCAAGTGAGGAGGAGAAGAGTGGGTTCTTCCTGCTCTCTCATTAGTAAATCTCAGCATTTTGCATAGTTACTGCACATCTGAAATTACAGCAAGATGTGGGCAAGTCCTAGTTATGTGAGTTTCAAACCCTGCCACCCCACTGGAATTTGGAACCAGTTCTTGATCCCTCTAAGGGGCTTTGTCACATTAGAGGGAAGATTAGCCAAGGCTCCTCTACAAGAATATGGATTAAAATCTGCAGTCCTGTAAACCATTCCTGGATGCTGCAGAGACCACAATACAGGGAAGGAAGGTTCACAACCTGCTGTTGTAAGGAAGGAAGGTGTGACCTGTGTCTGAGCAGTGCACAGCCTGGAAGTCCCCATGAAGCCAGCACCTCACTCTTCTGTACCGCCTGGGTAAAGGAGTAATCTGTCCAGCTCACACTACGTGATTATATGCATGAGGGTGATTTATTTTTCTTTTTTCCCCTTTTAATCTCATGCTGAAACTTAATTTGTCGATATAGAGGAGCAGCTGCCAGTGCCCAGGGATGTTTGCAAAGGCAATATACTTCCTATTTTGCCACTAGAGAGAAGCACTGCCTGCACACATGTGCACGACTGCTCCTACCACTGCCAGTTTTCCTCTTTCAAGTGAGTGCAGGTGGTCACCTTGTTCAGCTCTATTAAATCCTCCTCATCACCAGCCCAGATGTATAGTTTCTCTTTAACATTAAACACCCCTCAATGACATTTCTTTCCCTCTTGCTTGTGTATATGCGTGGTTTTGTTTTATTCTTTTGGTGGGGTGTCTTTTATTTTGCTGCTCTCTATTTCAGAGTCCAGGGGCCATGCTCTTCCCCGGCATAAGCTAACCACAGGTATGTTTGCACCCAGAACGTGGGTGTATGTTCACCGATGGAAGTATTTTATGTGTTTTAAATTGGTAATAGAAGAATATAATAAAATTGTACCAGGGTAGAAGGCATTACCTAAGTCTGCTAATCAGTCTTACCACGTTGGGATTTTAGTAGAATTTAATTTGTGTATCAGGGAACAAATGCTGTTTCTAACACAAGACACTTCCTGTGCCTCTCAGCATCTGCAGAGTTCATTTGCAGTCAGAACAATCAATAGAAGCCAGTCCCCAAAATATAAGGTCTTCCTAATATACATCCCCTTTGTTACTGACATTCCAAAGGTGTTGTTTTTCTTTTTCCTGTAAAATTTAAAATGCGCAAAATATGCCAATAAGCAAAGAGCCAGTCATGAATATTATTATTTTTATATTAAACCTCTGTTTCTTATAAAGCATTGCAGTTTTACAGATTCCACCATTTCAACCACCAGAGAAGAATTTATGTGTACCTTTCATACTGCAAATATTTGAGGACTCCAGAAAAGCACAAGGAAGAAAAATTATGTTTAATAATTAGGAGCTGTTGTTTTTTTAAACCAATGTGTCCAGGTTTTATTTTATTTTTTTTAATCCAACAGGCAATATATTTGCTGGCATCCCAGAATGCAGTTTCTTAGAATATAAACAGTGGCCTAGATTTATTTTATTATATAAAATCCAAAGCCAGTGGTATTGTAATTCAAAGTAACGGAAATAGTTTTCCATGCATGGAAAAAATGTGAGTGCAATGGCCTGATCCAATTCCCATTAAACTACAGTGGGAGCTGGACTGAGCCCAAGATCAGATCAAATGTGTGAGCTATTCACTCCTGGGATAGTATACATTTCTAGCCCGGTAATAAAACTTACGCTACCTTGGATACATCTAAAAAAGACCCTTCCTCCCACCATCCTCACCTCATGTTCTTGTCCATCCTTACTGCGTCAGTACTTAAAGGTGTCAGCTATTTGTATATGACACCCTCAGGCATTGTTAATGTGTCTAATAATTCAAGATAATTTCATTTGGCCTTGCCAATAAAGACCACACATTTAAGGGAGTTGCAACTCTCCTTGCAGTTTGGCACCACAATTAATTTTGTGGGTGTAAACAAGTTGGGAACAGAAAAGTTGGCATTGTTAAGTCTAGTATTCATCTGGCTGTCCCTGGATATGTCCTTCTTTTTCCACCTAAAATATTGTCTGGATGGAAAAAAGACGATTTTGGGCCTTTTGTTCCAGCACTCTGGACCTCTGGCAGCCTGGTTGGAGCCAGCAGTTCCTATTGGACTGGGACTGTATAGTGATAGAAGTGACCATAGGATTTCTTTCCTGCACCCTCCTTTTTTTTTTTTTTTTTTTTTTTTTTTTTTCCCCACAAGACCTAGGTTTCAGTCTTCTTTACTTTCTGGGAGTTTTGTATCCAAAAATTTGATCCTGCTAAACTTTAGCTTAAAACTTCATTTCTGTGGCACCCACACATAAAAGAACCTCCTCAGGGTAGTAGTAAGTATAAAATAAGAGCACAACCGGTTTGGTTTGATGCAAAGCCAAAGAAAGTCAAACAGAAAGCTGTAGCAGAACTGCTTCCTTACCATGAAAGTTAAAAAGTGGTGGATTTTAAGTTGTGTAACAAGCTCAGAGTGGTAGAGGGGCGGAGGGGTGGGGAGCTAACCTTGATCCTGAGCTCTGCTAATGATCTGCTCTGCAATCTTCAACAAGTTACTTAATTTCTTTGTGTTTTAGCCTCCAACCTCCACGTGTATAAAATGAGGAGCAGAATATCTCCTTTTTCTGTAAAGCTCTTTGAGAAATATGGCTGAAAAAAAGGGTAATCGCAGGCCTACCCTCTACGCTCATTAACTCCAGCAGGCAGACGGCTCTGTCCCCATTGTGTGGGGATGCTCAGTTTGGGACAAAGGGGCTCAGCAGCACCTCGGAGGGTCAGATGCTCAAGAGGTGGTTTCCAGAGGGCTCAGCAGGAGCTTTGGAGAGTCTGTTGCAGCAAAACCCTACTACTCTGGCATAACACTGGAGGGAGGACTATTCTACCAAAGAGAGGTGAACTCAGGGCTTGTTTATTTATGGGTATTAAATATCTTGTAGCAAGAGTAAAGCTTAGGGAAGTTAGCCTGGTTTCTAAATCAAATACCTGCCTGCTCAAATTCTGTTTGCAGCTCATGTGGATAAGATATTCACACAATACACTATTATATAGTGTTTGCTGGTAACTGGCTGCCGCATTCCAACCGTGAAGTCACTGCGCTTCAAGGCTGATAGAAATGACCACCCATAAGTCATGTAAAACTAAAATATTTTGTAGTTAATGGCACTATGCAAATATACGGTTATTGCAAGTCAGTGAATGTCAGCTCCTAAACGGAGCAGAACAGGATGCAAATCTGTCATCATTTTCCAACTGGCTGCTAATACATAAGTTATGATGTGAATGAATAAGGCCTTAGTATGTTCTGCTGCACGGTAGGCTAAGCAATAGCTGATCCCAGAACAAACAGAAACTTTCATTCTATATTAACTGTAGTAAAGAGATAGTTGCAGGGTTGTGAGAAAATCTAAATGAACCTTTGAACACTTCTAGACTCTAGACCATTTGCATTGTTTGGAGGCTCCCATTCTTTGTCCCTCAAAGGTCTGTGCCTACCCAGAGTTCAATATAACAGAGAGGCTGCTGCCTTCTGCAACTCAGGGAACAGCAAAGTTGAACCCAGACACAAAGCATGAGTGTAACTTATTCTTTCTATATGGACCCAAGTTTTGTAGCCCTGACAAAGCACAAATGAAGCAGAATTTGTTCAGTCATATAAAATCAAACGTGCAAGGGGCTCACTCTGCTTGCTTGACCGTGTCCGGGAGAAGCCTGGACAGGCTGCCATAGGTTTAAATTACACTGTGGGAGCAATTCCTAATCACCTCTGGGTACAGAATTATCGAGAGTATTTTCATCAGCTGATGCAGACACAGAACATCCCCAGGAGACTTTGGGAAATACCTTCCAGTGACTAAAGGGCATTTCTCAAGTGTCTGTCACAAGTTTTTCTAGAATCTACTGCTTATATCACTCAGTTTCCTTTAGCTTTTGTTTAATTACATTTCAAGTTAAACAGTCTCTGGAAGATATTCTGTGAAATCAAGCTCACTGAATGTCAGGCTCTGAAGGAACTGTCATATGACAGACAGTGAGCACATATGAACATAATACTGGATCCCTTTCCCCTCAAAGGTAGTCTCTGGCTATGTCTAATCCATGGGACCCAGAGATGTGTCCCATCTCCTTGGTCCCCATGTGTATCCTGGCTGTGTCCCGAGTCCCTGCTGGGGCAGTGCAGGCACCAATACCCCATGTTCAAAGACTGATGGATGAAGAGACCTTCAAGCGGGTAACCTGTCCCAGCTCCAGTGTAGATAGCTGGTGTCTTTGGGACTGGGCGACGTTGTGAGCATACCAGCTCTGAAGTCTAAATATAACCAGCCTCAAAGATAAACAAAACACGTTTCCATGGCCAATGGGACACATACCAGAAAGGACAAAAAGAATCATGATCAGCTATTGTAAATCCTTAAATAACACTAAAAACCCCAGTATAATACAATGTTCACATTGTGCTCGTCCTTCAACCCATTGTCAATCTTCTCCTGCAGGGCCTGAAGCTGTTACTATACCCTCTTTTTTCTAGCTTTGTTTAGATGACAGTTGATATCCAGTTATTGCATTAGGAGTCAGAAACATATGACCTGCTTATAACATTTCCTCAAAGAGTAAAAAAAGGGGGACCAAACAGCAGGGTCTGGAGTTCTCCCTGTGAGCAGGGATAAAATGCAGCAGCCATAAAATGGAGTACTAAATATTGCCCTGTGACACTCAAGTAGGACACCTGCCCTAAGTGTTGCCCTAAGCAAGCACCAGCCTTCTGCAGTGTGAAGGAGTGTGCAGTGAGGGTCAGGCCCTTGGTGATTTGAGAGGGGAAGATGACTCTGATAAGGAAGGAAATGCAAAGAGAATGAACAGGCACCGCTTTACAGGGAGGTATGGAGATTGTAATACCTCCCCAGGCCCTTTACCCCATTAGCTCTGCCCCATGGTGCTGTCACATGCTGGCAGCCATCCTGGGGAATTCAGAAAGGAGCCACCTAAGTATGTTTGCTAATAAAGATGAAACAGTTTAAAGACTTGAAGCAATAAGGCATATCCTGAAGAAGAAAAGAAAAAAAAAAAAAAAAAAAAAAGAAGCCAGGCTCCTCCTTACCCTAGAGCAGCTTTATTCTGAATCATAATCTGTCTTTAGTCTCTTCCTAGAGTGCCATAGAGTTGTGTCAGTCCTTCACATGACTGTAAGAGCGCGGTGATCACGCAGGATGAGGCATTGCTGTGCAAAGACACATTACAATCTTGCCTTTCAGAGAAAACAAACAAACAAACAAAACCCCCAAAACGTGGGGTAGACCCAGTGACATTTAATGACTGTCACAGTCACTGTGCTGGAGCTAATTGTAGCCCTGCCTCATTCACAGCCCCAGGGAGCTGCACAAGTGCTTGGCCATTACCTTTCTTGGGCTGAGAAAACATCTAGAGTAGGTTTTGAAAGTGGCAGCCCTCTGCAATTCACTGTGATGAATCTGACCAGTCTCAGTTTCATTTACCACAGGCAAATTCATTCTCTCTTTCTTGGGAACAACAACAAAGGTAACTAATGAGCTGCCAATTTTCACAAAGCACGGAGCTATGTATTTAGGACAAAACCATTCAGAGATGGAATTAGGGCAATGGACTTTTTATATTAATGCTACAAGTTCCAGAAATTATCTGTAAATGCCAAGGAAGTACATAACTTAGTCTTTTAAAATGTGTCTGAATGAATGAATGCTTTGCCCTGTATGGCAGAGCACAGCTTTCCCTTTTGACTTCCAGGCTCTCAAACTAGAATAAACCACCTAATTACTTTTATTTAATGCTTAGTGAAACACTACTCCTATCTCAATTTCCCTCTTAATTGGCTGAGTACATGTACAGTTATGGTGACAGGAAATGACAGACAAAAATGACATGCAGTTTTTATATATATTTTTTCATCAAAGGAGCTCAAAATATTTTAAAATCATTAGCGCCATTTTACAGATGAAACACTGAAAGAAAGGGCAGGAAATACTTCATCTGACCGGCATGGGGTGGAGCTGGAGCAAGCCCTGCAGCTACTTCTCTCTGTGCTGCTGCCCAATGGCTGTCAAAATACATTTTGACTGAAGAAACTGTAAGTAGTGTGTAATAGAGCAACTGTGATCTTCAGTAACTACCTTGCTCCCTTCAAAATAATACTTTAATGAATGTGTGAGATGTGACATATTTTAAAGGAGACAATAAGGAACCATATTTTTATAAACAGAGTTCTAAGGAATGGGCAGTATGTATTTAATGTTGGCGGCTATTAGGGATCAAAACAATTTCAAGATTAATATACAGGGATAATTTTGTTTCCGTTAATGATCTTGTTCACTGTCACTGGTTTGGGCTGATTTCTGTGTGTAGATACAGGTTTATTGATTGGAGCATGGCCCAGCAAAGCACTGAGGTGCGAAAAGCCACACAAATTACAGACAGGCAAGTCCTCCCAGATCATCCAGTTGTTCCCCTTTGCAATTGTTAAGATGGTTCTCTAACAGAATAGTGTTTCCTTAGTGTTTTGATGAGTCTCACTGTACAACATGCAGGTGTAGGGTTTCCAACATTTCCCCCAAGGACATGGTTTCAGAAGCTGAGTCTCCACATCTCATAGGTTTTCCTGCTGCTCTGCCTAAATTTCCCATTACTTAACAGAGGGACTTCTTGTACTTTTTGGCGCTCCCCCTCTGTGCCTCTACACCAGACATAGGTGTTTGGGCCTTGTCACATGAGCCAGGCTTCCCAGAAGCCTCTGGTGACATCAAGCCTGGTTTTAAAGCTGTCTGGTTTTCATCATCTTCCTGGTGTTGCACTGGCTGGGCCCCCCCGCAGTGTCATGCCCCAGAGCATGCAAATCAGTCCCGAGCACTAAACCCCCAGTCCAGTGAGTCCTCTTCTCCCCTCAGCAGGGCCTACAACAGCTGACTTGTCCCGGGGGACGTTTCACACCTTCTGAGTTTCACGGTGTCTCTCAGCCTGGGTGGTTCTGAGCTGTCACCACGGGTGGTGCCGGTCGAGCCCCTTCCCGTCTGTCTTGCGGGACACGCTGATTGGCCTGGGGTTTCCCATGACACCGCTCTCTCTAGGACAGGGTGACGCTCTGCTGCCTGTTTAGGGGGCAGAGGAAACGGTGTCACAGGAGAACCCCCCCCCCTGCCGCTGGGGACAGGACGGAAGGGGCGACGGGCCCGGCGCTTCCTGAGGACCCCCGCCAACTGCCCCAACCGCCCCTGCCACGGCACCCGCCCCACGCACGCGCTGGACCGTGCCAGCGGAGCACAAAAGCCCGCGCAAAACACTCGCTTCCCTCAGCCAATCAGAGCCGTCTCCTGCCTGCGGGCGCGGCGGGGGGGGCGCACCCGCACTTTTGCCCAGCCTGTGAGGCGCGGAGTGGGCGGGTCCGGCCGCGCCGCCCCTCCCCTCCCTTCCTGGACTACATTCCCCGAGACGCACGCGAGCTCCCTCCCCCCGCTTCCTTCCGGCGCGCTGTGCGCAGGCGCGGTGGCGAGTCCCGCATTGGCGGCGGCGGCCTCGTGCGATGATGACGCTCTAGGGCAAGGAGGAGGCGACGAGGCCGGGGAGGTGGCGGCGGCAGCAGCGGTTGCCGCAGGAGGAGGGCGGCGCGGGGCGGCGGGCAGCACCTCGCGGGCGCCGGGGCAGGCGCCGGCCGTTGCCAGGTGAGCGTCTGGGGGTTCTGCGAGCCGTTCTCCTCACCGGCGGGGGGAGGCTGAGCGGCCTGCCCGTGGGGCCGGGGGTCCCGGCTCGGGGCCGGGCGTCCGCCCGCTCGGCGGGGCGGTGAGAGGGACCTCACGCGGAAAGGCGGACGCCTCCGTCCCTCTCGCCGCTTCCCGAGGACCGCGGCGGGGCGGAGGTCGGGGTTTGGGCTGCCCCCGGCGCGGGGGGGGCCCGGGTGCGAGGGGAAGGCCGGCGGCAGGCGCTGCCCTCGGCCGGGCCTGGGTGTTGTCGGCACGGCGAGGAGTGGGCCCTGCGGGCGTTTGACCGGGGGCAGAAGTGAGCCGGACTTGTGGTCAGGGTGTTTGCTTAAGGCCACGCAGGAGCACTTGGAAATCCTCGTCTGGAGGAGGCTTTAGGCCAATGGAGCACTCTAAGTGGGTCAAGAGCACTGTAAGTGGGTCTTGTTTGTAGCCTTCTGTACACTTGTTGCTTGTCAGGACAAGGAAATCTGCTGCTGCTCCTACAATCTCTTTACAGAGGCGATGAAAATAATAACCCCTGCGCTTGCACAATAGGGGAACATTGCCTTACTTGCACTCTGTGGATGTGTATAGACGCAGGAGTTTTCAACAGTAGATAATGTAAATATTTGACGTTAGTGTAACCACCATTTGCGTATTCCCAGGAGGTGTTTAAATAAACTCTTAAAAGGTTTGAGTTTTTTGTTGTGTGTGTTTGTTTGTGGGTTTTTTTTCTTCTCTGAGACAATTGTGTATCAATCTCTTGTTTGCTTAGGATGAGCAGCAGAGACATTGAAACATCTTCTTTGCTTTCTACTTGATTACCATATATAAAAACTGTTATCCTTACTGAGTTTTTCAAGCAGTGTTGGTTTCTTTTTGTGTCATTTGTCCTTGCAAGTGAGTTGATTTGGTGGCTTTAGTAAATGTGTGTTTTGGAATTTAAGATGACCATTAATATTAAATCAGTTTTTTTAACATAAAGGCTTTGTTACTTTGTGCATGTAAATTATCATATGCACCTGTCATATAGCAGAAGAGCTTTTAGATATTACTCTTTATTTAAAGATAAATTTTGTTCTTTGTGTAGCATTGAAGTTGTTTAGGCAGTTGAATTGTCTTGTGTATTGCAACTGTGTTGTCTTTTAAATTGGACCAGATTTCATAAAATTGGCCAGGTTCTCTGGGAAAACCCTTTGGGTATAATCTGATTTTTAAAGACTTGAGATCTTAATGTGTAATTTAAGCTCTTTACTCCCTTGCTGCAGTCAGTGTCAGGGAGTATTAAATTCCTGGTTCCATCCTGGCTGTGGTCTTCACAGATGTGGTCTGAAAGTTAGTGAAGAGCTGTGTACTGCACAGTTGTTTCTCTCTCATTACTGCTGTAAAACTCCTCAGCTTTCTGAAGTCTTCTGTAGTACTTCAGTAGCAAGGTGTTCTAGAGAATCTTAATGAGACTACTTCAGATTTGGTGGTAGTTGGTATAACAGAGGAATATACATTTATAAGTGGCAGAAGTAGATGCTGTGTTGTGGAATTATGGGTGCAGCGCAGTCATAAAATGTACCCTGTTTTCCTTGTTAACTTCAACTATGAACTAATGTTGTTTATACAAGAAAGGAAGTGATCGTGTCTTAGGATTATCCTTTTTCTGTAGGGTACTAGCCAGTTGCAGTTACAAAGATTTTTATTTTGGAGCTCATACGTTTTAGCAATAACTTATGTGCAAACTTCATCTGTACTGTGACACTTAATCCTATATGAAGACTTTGAGTGTGTGGCAGCTAGTAGGCAACTTGAAAGACGTTCACTGTTCTGTTGGAAGCTGATAAAATATGGAAATGACTCCCTTGTCTGAGCTGACAACTAAATATGGTTAAATAAACCCATGGATAAGGTTGTTGGCTGCTCCATGGTGAAAACCAGGAAAAATAGATGCTAAGGTGGAAACTGAATTTGAGTAAGTGATGGAGGAATTAAAAGCTGCATCCCAACTCAGTCCAGGTTTAAAAAATAATACTTTCTGAGTATAAATCAGATATGAAAAAATAATGTGGTGTGAAGGACAAGAGTCTGTTTTTGGCATAACGAAAACTTTTCATGTTGAAAATTCCTTCAACAGATTCTTATCTGTTATATGCATGTGCTCATCACACTTTATATTTGTTTGAGAATAGAAGCTTAAATAGTATGAGGTCTTCAGGAGAGCCAGACACAAACAAAGGGCTCCTCCTTATCTCCCCTGCTCTAGTCTTTGCACTGATGGAGTTGTATTAGTGCTACTGAACCGGGGCATCACTACTAGTTTATGCAAGTGACTAGTGAGCAGTAGTTTTGGCAATGTGGGTGAGACTCGGATGTGAAGCTTGACTCCTGGATACAGGACAAAAAGTCTGGAGTTCGAAAATTCTGTGCTTGCTCTAGGCAGGAGTTTCTGTTGACTTGTCATGAAGGTAAATGAATGGGAATTGGCAGGGCACGTAATGCTAGTGATTTTAATGCTTGGATCTCTGCTGTTATCTCATGTCTTCAGTTGCATGTTCAAACAGCTGTGTCAAGCATTCATGTACAAAAATACTTAATATTAGGCACTAAAAATTTTGCAAGTTCTATGGGTTTCTGGTTGCGCAACCATATTGTCCAAGACACTGTGCAAAGAAACAAGGCTTGTTTTTGTCAGTGGAGATGCTGCATGTGCATGAAGAAAATCTTGATGAGGAAACTTCAGGAGGTTGTTGAATTATTATGCCATTCACAATCCAAATGCTTAAATAGAAGTATTCTGAAATGGAAATAGCAGTTTTGAGTATTTATGATTTGAAAGTGTCTGAGTCATTCAGTGAGTTTTCTGGCAGATTATGTTGGTAGATTTGAAAAAACATTATACAAGATCATAGAAGCCTTTATGAAAAAGCATTTGGGACAATGTTTAAGGGGAAAACTATTACTTTAAATTGTATCATTCTCTGATAAATCTTGTTTTAAATGTCTTATCCTTTCCACAAGACATTGTGCTTCAGCTGGCTGTACTTAACATGGTGACCAGTTGCTTCTGCTTTTAAAAGCAGTATGTTGAGAAAAGTTCAATAAAGAAACTGGTTTTCAAAAAAAAAAAAAAAAAAAGACACAAACAAGGTACTACTTCTGCTTCATCCGAAAACAAACTTTTGGAAATATTTTTAATTTTCACTTGCTTATTTGAATATGCTCCTATTATCAGAACATTTCACTTCTGAATTGGGATGCTGCACATGAGTATGTAAACTACGAAGCTGGAGGTGCGTTGTTTCCATATAGTTCATGTTGCAGTGCTTTGAAAAGAATGACCACCTGCTTTCTGGGTGGCAGAATGAAAGATTCAGACTCGTCATCAGGCAACTGTAAAACTGAGCTGGAGTTTAATTCTCTGATTATGTATGTTTTTCTGTAAAGTTTATCTCAATGGTTTTAATAGTAAAATAAAATCTTCAAAATGGACTATGATTAAGATGAACCTCAAGGTTTCCTTTCAGGACCCAGTGATAATCTCTTTCTATACAGAAGGCTGCTCACCATGTTGTGATGTGGCAGCTGGTGTGGTGATAAGTAGATGGCCCCTTTCAGGAAGGGAGGTGTCACAGCTTATACTGCTGCTGCTTGATTTGAGACATGGCAAAGAACTTGAAGCAAGGAGGTCTTGGCAAAATTAAGGAGGTCAGAATTTTGAAGTGGAAATATATGTTTAATGCCATTTTTCTGTCTGGCTTAACATGATTTTAAATTGTAACTTCTTTGGAATTTTCAGAACCTCATGGAAATATCTCTTACCTTCACTGTGTAAGTGGCATTTGTTTGAGCTATGATACGGCCAGGGTATGAAGAAAATTACTATCCTGGTTTTTTTATGATTATTTGTAGTGTAATGGTCTCTTTAGCAGATAAAATGTTGTAGGGATGATGGTTATAAAATATCATTAGATGGCAGTTGTATTTGTTGTTGCATGTAGTCATGATTACTACTGTATTATAGAGTTACAGGTCTCTGCTGCTCTGTTTATGGAGGAGAAAGTATCTTTTTTTTTTTTTCTGGCCATGGAGGATTCCTGGGCCTTCTGTGGGCTGTATGTGTGTCAGCAAATGTTTTGGGACTTCATGGGGCTGCTTTGTGGTTAGATTGCTTGGTGAAAGATGTATTTAAATGTATAGTTAGATTTAAGGTTCACAGGACATATAATTCTCAGTGTTGAAATATTTCAGCATGGTTCAGATGGATTTCAGTAGCTGTGAAAATGCAATGGAGTCTGCTGGGATGTGCCAGCTGCGGTAGCTCTCTGAACAGGACTAATTAAGTCCTTGTGAGAACAGAAAATAGTCAGGCAATACTTACAGGAAGAAAGCGTTGGAACAGGTAGAGCTATAATCATTGGCACTGAGGTACCTTTAGGCAGCAGTAAGCAAGAGTAGACAGTTTACTTGCAGAATGGGTTGAAAGTTAAGTCTGAATACTTAAAATTAGTATCCCTGTGTTCTGCTGGCAGATCTAAGTACGTTGCAAACTTCTGTTGAGACCTGCTGCAGGAAGGGATAATTTCCACCCCCTCACTTATTGTCGTCTTTCTGGCAGTAGTTTGTCTCAGATGGTTAGCATTCATGTGTCTTCATCTAGTGCTGAAAAACAAACTTATACTAGATATAGATGTCATAACCTTACAATATTTGCCTGCATTTCAATAGGTCATCTAAAAATCTATCTGTCTTTGCCAATGTGAATTGTTTTTTTCCTAAGTGTAGCTATGAACATTCAAACGTAAGGTGTGGCTAGGTTGGCATACCATAAGTACACCAAAGACAGTTTTCATAGTTGTTGATCCAATTTTCCTCCCTCTTTTGTTAACTAAATTAAATGCTCTTTTCCCCAACCTGTTTGTTCCATCTGCTTAGGGGACTGCGGAGATTCCCACTCCTTGTTTGAGGCCAAGGTCAGTTGTACTGCTCTGTTTAGGTCTAAAGGATGACAATTTACATGCTCCAGATTTTGTTAGGAGATCACTGGGTGTGTTAAGCAGTTCTCCTACAGCTTTTAGATAAGGGTTGTTTTGTTAGTAGGAATCATTAGTGGGCTATTCTATTTTAATGAAGGCATTCTGATGAGGTTCCTGTTTTAACTCCTTACTCATGGATACATTTATTGCTTGACTAGCATGACTTTCCCAATGTTATCATAAGTAAATTTTAGTAAATTTGGTGTTTGTGGATATCTGAATACACAGGCTGTTCTCCTGGAGGGAACATGCCATGGACCTTCTTGCTGTATGAAGTGTTGTCTGTGTAAGTCTGCAAACTTGATTAAAAGCACTTATTTGTGCTCTCTTGATTTCTTGTGCAAACTACTTTGAGTGATACTAGGTTTTGGGACCTGTTGCCTTGATAAGGACTTCCAGCCCACTTAGGACTGTACGTTATTCTTGAGCTTTTGTAACATGGAGAACTTCTGGTAAAAATGGACTAACTGAATTGAGGCAGCAAAAGCTGCCTTCCAAGAGCAAATACCCCTTCTGGCTTCTTAGATTAAATCTGAATTCCTTTAGCTAATCTTTAATTCCTGCTTCTACTAGAAATACTTATATTTGTGTCTCCTAGTATGTAGTGGGGGCTGTTTTAAAAGGACATGTAATGCAAATGTAAGTGTAGCTGAGACTGACTGTACTGTCCATCCTGAGGATGTTGGCAAGATTTTACCTGCAGGGAAAAGGATTCTAGCATTTGGAACAAGGAAGTGGATGACTAGTAGGACTTTAGATGATGAGCCACTGAACGTGCATTGCAGCTTCTCTCAGCTGACAGTTTGGGTATGGTTTTGTTATCAAGAATATTGCAGTGAATTTCCTGGTGGGCTGCTCCTGAGATTTAGTGGTTGCCATTCCCTGGTGTAAACTGAAGGATGTACTTTTTCTTTTTTCTTTCCTAATGCTTTAACTTATGTCTCAGTCTCCATGGCTGGTGAAATTGTGGGCATGTTTTACTTAGACAAATGCTAGTGCTATGGAGATAAGCTAGTGATGGTGGAATCTGGTACTTTCTGACATAATGGAATGATACAAGTGATTTGCTTGTGGAGAACAACACACCGCAAAATGTGTTAGTTTTAAGCAATTATTTGTGTGTCTGTCTATTCCCTAGAACAGCCTATAGCATTTCAGGGCTGATGACAGCAATGTTCTGCTGTTCTCAATATTAATCTTTTAGGCAAATAGTTTTTGTTTTGATGGAATACATGTAGAAATAAAAGGAAAAGCCTATTCATAATTCTTATTAAAGTGACTATGCGATAAAGTGCCAACTGTTGGCTTTCTGCCTGCTGTACTTTCAGTGAAGAACAGAATGGATTATTTTCATGAGGTGAGTGTCCTGAGAATTGAGAAAAGCATAACAAAGTCAACAAAAGCTTTACTTAGTGGTTTTCTGACCTTTATGTAGTCCAAGCTAAGAGGAGGATACTGAAAAAAGGCTTGTCCTGATGATGATAATGTCCATGGTTGAGTGCAACCGCTCCTTCACTTCCTGCTCTGACTTTTTAATAATTGGCAACCATATGAATTCTGCAGCATTACAGAAATAGTTGAATAATGGATGTATTATAAAAACCCTTTGCTTTTTGCAAGCTTTGCTAATGCAGTGAAGGTAGTTGCTAGGTTGCTTAGACATGTCAGATACTTCTTAAGGGGTAATTTTCAAATAAGTTTTTGGTATAAAAGAGGAATACTAAATTTCTAAGGCCACCTAATAACTATGAATTATTAGTTTCATTTGATTTTGGGGGGTGATTTTTTTGGGGGGGGGTGTGACTTTTTAGGTCATCCTCCAAAAACAGAGCATAATTTGCCAAAGCCCCCTTTTCTTTCTAATAAAAACTTTCACAGGTGTTTTGGCATTCTTAAGTCAACTAGGGCTGTAGAGAAGGAGGATCAGTAATAAAACACTGCGAAGTTTTGGGT
This sequence comes from Megaceryle maxima, assembly GCA_024605025.1. Classification (NCBI taxonomy): domain Eukaryota; kingdom Metazoa; phylum Chordata; class Aves; order Coraciiformes; family Cerylidae; genus Megaceryle; species Megaceryle maxima. The sequence continues at coordinate 14,985 of JANHGN010023438.1, forward strand.
TGCAAAAATCCACTGTTTGATTCAGTGACTTTTTGCTAAAATAGAGAAGATGTTTTACTGGTTTTAGCTACTGTATCTGTAAAACTCTGGTTGTGATCCTATACTTTAGAGTTTAAAGGTAGGATATTTCCTGCCTTCTGCTATGAAGGCAAACTCAGAACGTCAAGTTAAGCTGGTCCTTGATAGAGAGCGAGAAGGACTAATCAAGTTGCACAGCACTTGCATAAATGTTTCTGTCCAAACTATTTAACTAGTGTGTGATGCTGTTGAAAATGCTGGTTACGTCAACTGATTTGGAAGGACTCCAGCATATGGGTCGGTGTAGGCCAAGGGAGATGACACACAACACTATTGGAGATGATACAGAAAAATCTCAAATACTCTGATAAGGTCAGTGTTGATGTAAAAGTACAGCTCTGTGTCACTGTGGGTAACCTGGATCTGCTTTGGGTGTTGAACAGCAAAATCTTAAAATGCTATGGGAAAAGTGGTACTAGGTGCTCTCCGAAGGGCATTAGTTTTTCATTCTTCCATGTAAGCCCTTTCCAGATTACTTGCTCTGTATTGGTTAACTGGTTCAAATGCCCCCTTGTTACACCTCACAGTAAAGTCATTGTGAAAAACAAAGCATGATCACAGAACACATGACTGTTTTCCTCTGAAAACTCATGTCTTGGCTCTGTTTCAATAGTTCATTATTGTGTGTGTGCCTGAGGGCTTATCTGCCTGCAAGACTCACATGAGTGTTTTGTGCAGTCTAAGGTCATCCTTGAAAAGGTACAGTTCCCCATTCCTGTTCTTTTAGCAGGAAGTATGATGTGTCCTGTAGTTCTTATAGTGCCACCTGAAATCTTACTTTGAGAGGCTTTATCTTATGTAGAGATTAAAACTCCCTTAAAACTCAGTGCTTCCTTCTGAGAGATTCTCTTCTGAGGTAACAGAATATTCAAATGCTTTGTCATTTCAAGCCAAAAGGACTCCTGAATTGGGTGGTAGTCTCAGTAATGTCTTTTTAATAAATGAACAGTTTATAAGCATATTATTTGTTACAGCATTCAAAGTCACAGGTAACAGTGGTGGTATTTAGGGTTGACCAAAGCATAGTTGCATATTTCCCATTGTAGAATGCTGTTTAGTCATACTAATGATGGAGTACTGGAGAATTACAGGCACTTAAAATTAATTACTGGGCAGACATAAAAAGGAAAGGTGTAGAATGTATGTGTTACTGCTGCTTGCATTGGAGACTGCTTCTTCTGGGGATGTGACAGGTAATAGACCTGTACTGGCATACTGCACTGATGGTGATCCAGTTGCGAAGCAAACATGCAGGATGTGTATTCTTAAACTGCTTCTCTTCAGTGATTGCCCAACTGTCTTTATTCATCTTTGAACTCCTGATTTGATTGTGCTGAAAGTCTTGGCTCATCTGGTAAGTTGCCTAGAGAATTGGTTATATTAGGAGGCAGGCGGTCTGTCAGTGAAAATCAGTACAGCTTTCTGTTGGAAATACCGAATAAGGAAGCCATACAACTGGAATACTTTAAACTGTTGGGTACAAGACTTCATATAGAAATATTACGATCACTCACTGTACATAATGTAATATGTGCAGTGTTTGAGTTACCTTTTCTGTCTTGTGTACTGCTTGCAGTATGGATGAAGTAGGTTGTATAATTTACAAACTGTGCCGCCTCTGCTGGAGTGCAGTGAATGTCAGTTTGAAGCTGGCATGTGAGTGCCATGTGCTTTACAACTCTAGTGACACAAGATCCTAAGATAAACTTAGCCTTCATTAAGTGAAATTTTTAGTCTCTAACAACATGCCATAAAGTGAAGCAGAGAAAATGGAAAAGGATCATAGGAAAAAATCTTTTGCATTCCATGCTGTTTTCATGCTGTAATAAGTATATCATAGAGGTTCACTTCCAAGCTCTGATTTCAAATTCCCACGTGGACCAAAAGCAACATTGTATATGGCTTGACAAAAGTCCTTTCTGACTAATTTTAAGTGACCTGAGGCAGATTAACATGTGGATTAATGGATTTGGTGGTAATAAATCAGTTTTAGCAAGTATCAAGGCAGAGATGTGGTTGGCAGAGAGTTTGACTAAAATATGGTATCTGGAGTTGCATTGAATGTTTAGCCATTTCAGCTACATCATTCTCCACAAAAAATTTCCTGCTTTCCTTGGTTATGTGCTGATGCATCTTCATACAATTTAGCTGTAAATATGTAAAATTTTGCTTGTCAAAGTTGTTGTCTTGGAGAGTAAGGCTACAAAAATTGAAGGATTCTAATTTAGATGAAATGCATGCATTTTGTCATCCCCTCTAAATGTTTAGTACCTGCTGCATAGTGCACATACTCTAAGGTTTTTGGGTTTTTTTCCCTGTCTGTGTAAATTTATTATCTGCTTTTAAGGTAGTTTGGAGAAACAGCCTTTATGTTGATTTCACATCCTTAGTGTAGTACTTTTGGATTGTAACCTTCCCAAGTTTGAATACAAACATCACCAACAAGTTTGAGGTGAGAGAAATTGATCTCTGCTTCCTCCTGGGTGGCGCGACTATTTGTCAGGGAGCAGGAACAAACTAGAGATTAGGAATGCTGGGTTAATTTGGAAATGTATTTTAGTGGTTAAGACAATTGCTGTGTTACTTAACAGGGCAGGTAAAAGATCTGTTTGTTTCATTGTTCTAAGTTGTATTTTTCGGGACTGAAGCTTACAAGAAACTTTTTTGTTTCTTAAACAAGGTGACAGTGTGACAAGCTTGGTTTCCTTGTTGGAGTTGATAGTTGAAATCAGTGCTAGGTACATTTGTGAGAGTGTAAACCAGTCAGAGGCAGGACTTCAACTGGTTGTACTATTTCCCTTCAGGAGAGAAGCTGTATCAGTGCATCAGTTATTTGGTAGGGTTGGGTTTTGGGGGGGCTTGTTCTTGTTTGTTTGTTTGTGTCCCCCCCCACCCTCCCAGGTTTCTGTCTTGTCTGTTTTGGGTGGGTGGTGTTTTTGTGGTTGGATGTAGGTTGTTTTTTGGTTTGGTTTGGGTTTTTTTTGGGAGGTGGGGTTTTGTTGTGTGGTGTTTTACATTTTTCTTTAGACTTTTGCTCTTACTGGTCTGACTGGCAATGGAAATCAGTGACATCAAATTGCTGTGGGAGAGTTCCACTATTCATGGAGGAAGGTAAAAATCATAGTCGGTGATTAATAAATTTTTATCTAATCTGTATGTAAGAATTAAAATTGGGGCACAGAGTGTTTTGATTTCCTTGAGTCTCTGGAATAAAGAAAGTCATTCCATTGAAACTTGGACTTCCAGAATAGCTATAACATAAACCAGGTTGGGTCAAACTAGAAATCCCTCTGGTTCAGAATCCTACCTTCATTGCCAAGTTGCTGCTTAAGCTTCTGTCCCATGAAGCTGTCTGACCACCCTCTTGGGTGTAACCCAACTAGGCTGCATGATATTTACCCCATCTGCCTCCAAGCCATGCTACAGAAAGATCTCTACATTCTTGTGCTCCGTTTGCTCAGTTTTCTTGTCCTCCTGTCCCACCTGTGCCTGAAATGATGAGACCTCCTCCCTGAGGCAGAGAGAACAAGAAGCTTTGGGCTGGCTTGTAGTCAGCAGCTTGTTTCCCTGAGGATGAGTTGATGAGTAGTGTGAGAGTTGTGCTATGGGTGTGTTCATGGTATGGTTCACTTAATGTGTCCCTGTGCTGCAGGATGAAATCCTGATGTGTGTATGTGAAATGTGACAGGTTGCAGAGCCTCTTACTAAAGCTTTAACTGTTCTTTGTCCTTAACTTTTCTATTTTTACCCTTTGAGTCTGAAGCCTGGCCAAGTTGGATGACCACCTACTGGTCCCAGTCAAGCTGGCCATTCAGGAGAGGAGGAGGAAACTTGGCAAATGAAGTTCTGGCAGCTGTAGTGTTTTTCTGTTCCCTTGTCCTCTTATGTAAGTCACTGGCCAGAGAATATCAGGGTAGTAGTGCCTGCTGGCTTCTTGGATGCCTTTGGGGAGTTACTGGCATTGTTAGGGTACTTTCCCTGGTGTTCCTGAGAAATTTTCACTCCTCACCCTTTCTTTTGTGTGGTTTTTAATTTTCTGTCTTGTAGTCATTTGACTTCTTCCATGTTCTGTTTTGTTTTCGTTCATTAGGTGCCTTGCTATCCTTTCTTAGAGAGGACTAAGGTTTTAGGAAGGATGTCCATCCCCTACGGAAGAAAACAGCTTCTAAGCATCTCTATGCAAGCAATGTATGGTAGATATGCACTGGTATTTAGGGGCTCCTAGAGGTGTCATGTGCTTAACACCCTTGGATGGATTTATGCAGTAAGTTTGTCCGGTCTCCCTTTGAATGCTTATCCTGCAGCAAGGAGCTCCAAGGTTTATCTATTTGCAGTGTCAAGAACAGCTTTTTGTGTTTGAGGTTGCTCACTGCTAACTGTGACCTCACATTGGCTGACAAGCAGTGCTTGATATTTTCACTTTTCCTTGTTGTTTTGGGTGGCAGTGCTGTAGTTGTAGATACAAAGATTGGGAAACTTGGACAGTGTTGAAATCTTACTGCAATTTTGAGTGGACAGCTGTTTTTTAAATAAAAGTTCCTTCGCTATTGCAAAGCAAATCCTTTCTCAAATTATTTCATAAATGTGTAAAATGTGATGTAAAACTCATGAATTATTACCAATTAAGGGGCGCATGATAAAAATAGATAGCAGATTTTGTATTTCATAAAGGCAGGGCGTGTCACTTCATACTCTTGTTTCCTTAGCTAGAGTTGCTTGCTTGTCTACAGAGGTCAGGGCTCGCCTGATTATCTAGGCAGGTCAGTTGTCTTCCAAGATTTTACTTCTGCTCTCTTCTAATGTACTGAATTCACAATGCTAATTATTGAATTTTCTTAGGACTTACAAATCTGTCTACTTTTTTTTTGGTGAAAGCATGCATGCTGCTCCTGTGCTGTCAATACCGTCGGTACTGGAAGAAACTTTCATGCTTTTCATAATAGTATACATGGGGATTTTAGAGAAGTGGATAAGGCAGTGTTTATGCTCTGTTTACATCTGACTGCCTGTATAGAGAGTTCTCTGCTAGGTTTCTCAGTACATTTTTGGCATATGATTAGTGGATAGCTCTTATATGTGGCATTTGGTCTCTGAGAATCTTAGCCTTTGTTTTCTCAGCGTAATGATAGCTGTCAGTCTGTGCATGTCAGGTGAATCTGAAGAGCTGTGCTGCTTCTCAGTCACAGCCACAGACAAAGTAGTCTATGCATCAGTTATACTTGATAGCTCATTTTTCTTATGAAAAAGAGAACAAACCTCTACTAGAATGAGATTCTTTATTTGCTCACTCCATTGACAGTAGGTGTTGTGTTGGCACAAGGTGTTTTTTCTTTCCAGAATAGTTTATCCGAATAGTTCTATGCATATTAACACCCCTTACAGATGCAGTTAGGCTGGGGTAAAAATACCTTCAGTGAGTATTTGAAAACTAGGACAAATAACTATTCAGTAGTTTGCTGACCCAGTTCTTGTTCTCTGCTTGTGTTCCTCCTGTCTGGGCCCTTGTCCAGGAAATCAACCCAAATTCCTACCCTTCCTACTCTTATAAGTGTGGATACTTACCAACTTGGCCATGTTTCCTTCCTGTTCTTACAGTTTCTTAAAGAAATTGAGTGTCTTCTATGATGTCTAACTTTTTTTTGCAAACAGAAAGTGCAGACAGTGACTGCCTAGCTCACTGGTGGTTGTGTTTAGGTGCCGCTGTCGGGGCGTATATGCACCCATGAAAGACCCTTTGGTACAAAACACCATTGAGCGAGTCTCCCTGGTACAAAAGAGTTTCCTCTGGGGAAAGAATGTGTTACCAATTCAGAGGGCTCATTTGATTGTTTTTCCTGGGGTTGTTTCAGACTTTGTTATGTTGTAATTTTTCTGCAACGCTTTAAAGACCAACAATGCTCTTCAGAGTTGCAAACAGGGAGAAGGAATGGAGTATTCCATCCTTGCTGGTACGTTCTTGTTTATGAGCAAAGAGGAAGAACCCCTTGTTCAGGTGTCTTGTGTGTGTATATAAAAATAATGTGGGTGTAAGTAAAGCCAAGAATTTCTTTTTAGTATAATGGAAATCTTAAGTCTGACTCAGTGATCGTTAGTTTAGATTTAATTCTTAAAGAACGATTAAGAAAAATGTTGCAGTTAGAGTATTTACGTGTGGGGAAAATATTGCCAAATGCAACTAAAATTGTAACGTCCAGTTTTTTGTTTCTATGCCTTCTGCTGGAGTTACTTGTCACCATTATATTGCTGCTCTGGGGCTTTTAAGTCAGTAGCTTTGGACTGCTGGAGAGGATAGGAGGTTGTCAGCTGATGTTGCCTTTTTCTTCATCTGCTTGGAGTTTGTCTTTTGTTTTATGTGTTTGCTAAAATTCTTTTACACGTCATCTTTCCTCATTGGCCTATAGCTCTAGGTTACATCTGAATCTGCTACATATGGCACCCTTTAGCCTGTTAGTTACTATTTATTTGTTACCCCTAAAGTAAGTTTGTCCAGGTCTTTTAAACTGACCATTAGTGAGGAGTTTATAGCCATGGAGTCTCTGGTGGCAGAACTGTGCCCCATCTCTTATCCCGTTCCTGTATTCCTCTGTACCACATCCTGTCTCTCCACTTCTCAGGGCCTCTGTTGTCATACTAGGCCAGTATTTCTCAATCATTCTAACTACCCCTTCCTATAGAGAATAACTGGAGGTTATACCACACCAAGGTAAACGGAAGTAAAATAAATTAGACATAGACATCTAGTCAATTGGAGAAGCTGCTGTTGCAGCTAAACTGAGTAAAAGGTCAAGAAAAGGTCAGACAGAGCAAGCCTGACAAGCCTCCTGGCTTAATAAGAGAGCTTATGGCCTGCTGCTAGCACTGTCAGTGCTCTACTTACAGGGCTGGAGGGTTATGATTCCCTCCCTGTCCAATGTCCACAGATCCCTGCCTATTGCTCTCAAGTCCAGGAAGAGTGTTGCAATCCTTATCTTATGACTCCAGGCTTCTGAGCAGGACCCAGTAAAGGATCGTGGAGGAATCCTCTCTTTGTCGTCTTTTGCCTCAAGGTGACCTGTGTAGGTTTGAGGGCAGCCAGTAGTGCTTTGTTGTGATGTATAGCCATTGTTACTTAGTATTATCTGCTTCGTGGAATAGCCTTGTGGTTTTCTTCTATGAATTTTACAATGACAGTAAATGCTGGGCTTTATCTATGATAAAGGCAACCTGGATGTCTAACTCCACCTTTTTCTGTTTTATGGAAGTTACCATTTTTTTCCTGTTTTGTAATAAGGTATTTTTATAAGTGTAAATATTGTGTCTATCTGTTTTGAGGATTTTTTTCCCTTGATCTCCTATTGTCACTACCTTGTTGTGAGTTATCTACTGCAGTAGTTTGGCATAACAAAATCTTTATTTTCCTTTAAAGTGCTGATGTCATTCACTCAGTGTTACAGCCAGTTCTCATTTTACTAAATAAGCAGTCTAGCTCTGTTATCAAAGGGTGGATTGCAAGTACATGCTTCAAAGTAGGGATATTATACTTTTCACTGAAAGTAAATAGAATTGAAGTGCTCCTCACTGCCACAGCTCAGTCACACTGGAATTGTGAAAAAAACCCACAAAGCTTATCAAGATGATCAGCAAAATAGAGAGTAAGTGCTTCCAAAAACTGAAGAGTGTGATGGTCAGCTCTTTGCAACCAAGCTTTTGAGATCCTTACCGCTGTATTAAAATTGGTAATCTTGGTAAGGCATATGGTTTGCTATGCCAGGTGTGGTCTGCAGCTGGTCAACAAGTCATAATAAAGGCCATGGTATGTACATATCCGGCAATTAAAGGCTTAGGCTAAAAGATAACTGTCAGTCCTTAACAGGTTAGGAAAATACTGCCTATAAAATACATAAAAGAATTAAAATCTTTTGTGTGTGGTCCTACCCGTTCTGTCGTGTCGTCCACACTGCTATGCTGAGCAAATTCAGTTTGGTAGTTTGAGTAGTAAATGATTATCTCATTCTCCCTCCTGGGTTAACTTTTTTAATACTGCCACTTGGAATGTGTTGGGACAAACATCAGAGTGCCGCTGCGGGAGGGCAGCCATGAGAAATGGGGCTGTTTGATGCCTACCCAGGGAAGAGTGGGGCTGCCCCCTCTTGGCACCAGCCAGCCCTTAAATCTGCAAATGATGGCATCTAAGAAATGTATGAGCAAGCCAGTGAGAAGTGCTGAAGGCAACTGTCTTGAATGCTTTTCTGGTTGAAGCTTTAATCCTAAAAACATGTGTATTCCTCTTTGGTTTTAAAAGCAAGGTGGTAGTGTTTGGTTTTGTATGATTACACCAGGCCTTGGAGCATTTTCTTGTTATAAAAGATCTCAGTTCAGTTTCTAGAGAGATTCAAACTTGGTGCTTCCTAGGAGCAGAGTGCTGTACCTGTCAGGGTGGAGAATGTTTGCTCTCTGGATTGCTGCTGTTGATCTCTGTGCACTTTACATTCTTGTGAAGTGTCCTCTCTAGCAGGGTTAAATCAATGTAATGTCAGTTTAGTAGTCTAGCTCTGGATTTTTGTGTCTGCTCCAAAGCCTTTGGTTTATTCATCTTCACCCAACAGTTCTGTGAATCAGATGTCTTTGAGGCAATAGAAAGGATGTATTCTGAATTTTTACTTAAGAGGAAGGTAATGTCCAATTTCAGTCTTTCACTTTTAGACAGTCTGTGATCCAAAGTGTTACTAACAAACCAATGGCATCTTTTTGTTGTTTTTGTTGGTAACTGTGAAGTTGATATTAGTAACACACCTTAGAAATAAAAATCATAAAAGGACGTAAAGGTGGAATGTTTGTCACTTGTAGAAATGGAGCCATTTAATGAAAAAATTAACCAAAAGCAAGTTTTCCAGGTCTTTGCTGTGGAATGCAATGTGAAAAGAACTTGAACTTCTGTCCTTCATTTTGTATTGCTTTTGTGATAATTATCTTAGTTTTGGTTTATTGAAGAATAAAACTTAATTTACAGCAGTCATCCAGTCTGTAACAACTTGACACTGTGCACTGGGGGTGGGCCAACCTTTGACACAACACTTGACCCAGTTACAAAACTGGGGTCCAATTTGCAGTACAAATTGGACAAATGTTGTAACAATGTAATGGGGTCCTCTGAAATGGAAGTATTTTGTTAATGTGGGCAGGCTGTTGGCTTTTTTCCTTTCTTTGGATCCAAATACATCAGAATGTGTTTGATTGTTTGCCTCTGCAGCCTGCTGGGAAATAGCTTAGCCTGAAGTGTCCAGTTACAAGTTACAAAGACAGCTTTTTGGCCACTGACCCTCCGCAGGAGTCTAATCTTTGTTTTGTAGATGCCTCTTTATCTAGGGAAATTACATCTGAGAGAAGAGCTGCTGGATTGCTTCCTCATTGTTAAAGATGACCGCCAAAGAATTTTTACAGCCTAATTTATACTTTTCCTTTAGGGTGCATTGAGGAAATAAGGTTTTCTGTAATTTTTCTAGTTGCCCTGTTCATACATACTCTTGTTTGCTTTGGTTTTGACTGTAGATTTGGAGAATATTTGGAATGTTGCTGTGGATGTTTAACTGATTAATTGAAAAAGACAGCTTAATCATTGAATGACTGTTAAAAAAACCAAGTGTGTGCATAAAAATCCCTTATTTCAAGTTATACTCCTGAATCATTCAGTATTGCTGTCTTGTTAACTTTTTAGCCATGGCCTTCTAACTTAGGATCAATCTATGAATCTACTTAAAATATATGAATTTCTTATCTCTTGTGCTTTGTTCTGTGGGTAATGAAAAATGCAGCCAACCAGTGAATACCCCATATAGTTAATAAGTTACCCAACAGGGTTTAGCTAGGCCACATATATGGGTGACACTCAACAGCAGTCTTAATTCATGTGACACAGTGCTTGCTGTCTGACTTCTTCCTCTGCTTTCCCTTACCCAAACTCTACATGCTTGCCTTGTATTGGTAGTGGTGCTTGCCTGATTTCCTGGATAGATGGACCAGGGTACCATGTAGGCAGATAATCTAATAAGACTGCCTCCTCTACTGCCCCACCCACCAAACAAAACCCAAACAAGCAAAAAAAAACCCAACCCAAAACACAAAACCACACACAGGAACAAACAAACCCAAAACCAAACCAAACCAAAAAAACACCCAACAACCAAAACAAAAAAATTGCCCACTAACAATAAAAAAAATCCCACCAAAGCACAAAATCCCACACCTTGCCAATGGCTTCTGTTGGTGAACTGAAATGAGCATCAGTATGAGTGCTAGGGAGCAAGGGAAGCAGATGGATGATGCTGGTGTCACCTGAGAATAGCTTAAGCTTTTGTGTGATGTTGCTGAATACTGCTGGTGTTACTGTACCATTTGGGATGGACTGCTTGTGCAGAACCTCCCAAGTAGATAGTAACAGAAATACAATGTGCCAAGAAAGCTACACTTTGTGTAGTAGACCTTATTTCAGTTAAGGTGGTCAGAATCAACTATTTTACTGGCAAAAATCCCCTCCATCACCCTATATAAGCTGTTCTTAGAGTGAACAATCTGCCTATGGGTCATATTGGAAGTACTTTGCCATTCATACCTGTGCTAAGAGTTCTGGAAATGGAGTTGTGCCTATTTTGTTATTAAGGCCTAGGCTAACCACCTTTGCATTTGGCAATTACTTTGCCTGTAGGTGCTTTACTGTTGAGTTACTTTGCCATTCTACTGGTATAGTTGTAGCTAGCCAACTAGCCTTGCTGTTGTAGCTGTGATGGTGCACGGACACAGGCAAGGCAAAGTTTTTTAGATTGAGATAGTATATCTTAGGAGACTTTTCAGGTGCTCAGAGCCTTCATTAAGCAGTAATGAATATTCTGAGAAATTATGTAGCCTGAAATTTGCATCATAGTTTTTTTGTTCTTTTGATAACTAAGCTGTGTTAGGAAGAATGAGCTTATGAAGATTTATTCATTCAGTGTGTATATGTTGCATATACTAGTTTAATGGATGCTTTGAAGAGGATCAGCAAGGAAGGACAGTACAGTGGATGCCATTGCCTTCCTGAATACAAAAGTTTTTATCAGAAAGGGTGCTGGATCAGTGGAGGGGAATGAAATTTTCATTCGTCCAAATACCAGCCACAGACACAATGAAGTACCTTTGAAAGGATCATTCTTGTGCTGCTTGCACATTCTGAGAGAGTTGAATGCTGGAGAGATTGCTTTGCTTAGGGGTAGTGGGAGATAGTCTGACCAACTGGGACTGTTTTATCCTAAAAAAGGATTGACAGATCTCTGAAATGTAACAGTTTACAAACATTAGCATTACCCTCAGTGTGTCTTCCCTGTTTTGTTACCATGTGGGATTGTTTAGCTTAGGTAGAAAACCAGTCCTCTTGCCAGATGAATTCTGGGAGGTTAGAAGGGCTGTATCCAGGAAGATCCTACAAAGAATAGTAGTACAATGAATAGTAGCATCATCCGGTGCTGCTTAAGTTTGTGCAACTACTCTTTCCTTGTCATCTTGAGGAGTGAAGCAGTGTCCTAAATATGCTGTAATTGTGGATGTTGACTCTGCTGACATTGCACAAGTGCTGAACTGCTGAAATAGTATTGCCTTCTGATTCTGCTCTCAGAAGGATGATGAGTGTCCATCTACTGCCTAAAACTGACACTGACACTGCCTGTTCTTGCTGTGGGGTTAACTACTTGGCGGGGGGGTAAGCAGCTGAGTGATGACTGCTTACTGTTACAGGTTGTGTGGTGGCAGCAGCATATTAGCTTGACTAATGGAGTGCTACATTTTTGCCTTTATAGGCTGTGTTTAGAACTGTGATAGTATGAAACTGGTAAGTCCTTTGCAGAAGCTGACTTTAGCCTTTAGATAGTTTCCGTATGAAAAAATCCCCAACAAACCAAACTCTGTAGATGCTTTTATCAGCTGATTTTTAAACACAGCAGGAGCTCACTGATTCATCTAGATGCTGCTGTCATGCTTATTATAAATGCTTATCATTAATTAGATTTAAAGTTGCACATGGCAACTTCCTCTTTAAATGGAAGCTAATTTTAATGAAAGCTTTTGGCTTGTTGCATGCTACGAAGAAGTTAAAGGACTTTTATGTAAGATTTATAGTCTCAGTGAAACATAAAACAATCTTGTCCAAGACCTCAGGTGTTCTACAGGTTTTAATTTTCTAGGTTTTGTTTTCATGAACTGCCTAGTCTTAGAGACAGAGTGGGGCAGTAAGTTTCTTTACTGTTTCAACTGTCATCTTTCGGCTGGATGCTGCTGACCAGACTTAAACTTTGTATTTTCTTAGGAAAATATTCATCCTAGTCATTCAAACCCTTCACTGAACTGTGGAGTCACAGAAACTTTGGAATAGAAATTAAAAACTATCTATGCCTTTCTTTCACAATCTGACTGCCTTCTTTAACTTGTAAACAAATATGTTTCTGGCTATTAGTACTTTTCTGTTGACAATTCCACGTTGCATTCAGGCACACCTTTTTTGGCTTCTAAAAAGGACTAAAAGCCGGTAGCAATGCTTTTGGACTATGTTTTGGCTTGCTTACCTCTGCATGCTAAGTAAAGGCAAGCATATTTAGCACTGAAAGGATCCTTCATGACGGACATCATGGAAACATTGAGCAATTCCACTGTAATTTCAGTAAACGACCTCTTTTTGTAGAGCTCTTAAGTTGAATGTAAATCTTGCTTGCTGGAGGTGAAACACATCTTTTTATCTTTAACCTTAGCGATTGCTTGGAAGTGAGTGCTAGTGAATTAAAGTCTTCTAGACCTGATTTCAGAAATCTCTTGCCATTCTTGTATCTTCTTATATTAGATCCTTGTGCATCTTTGCCAAATGTGGTTATGCCTGTTATATCTGTTATGCTGTCTCTGAGGTTTGCTCCCACAATGTCGTAGAGATGATGTAAGGACATGCTCTTAGGCAACAGAGCAAGTAATGCAGCACACAATGCTAATGCAATTGCTTAAAGCTGGTAGAAAGAAAAACTAGTAAAACTTGCTGGCTAAATGTCTAATGCAAATTGAACAATCTGTGAAACTAACTATGGCTATTTCAACTAACTACCTGATTGCAATGCTGTGTGGAATATCGGGTAGGGGAGTGTACCTGTGTAACTGTTGTTTACAAACAGCTGTTCTGCTTACTTGCATGTTTTGTTTTGGCTACAGCTTCAAATTGGTACAGTGTGCTGTACTGAAATTAGTCTCTTATTGAGTATCTTAATTTAAAAGGCAACTTAGAAGTTTAATTTCAAACTGCAGTTTTTGTTGCATGTTCTCTTCTGTTTTGCCAAAGAGCAATGTGACGATGTTTTTGTTTTTTCTCAAATAGAATTGTGATTTGGCTGCTTGATATACAACAAAACCAGTCAAGACTTCAGTTGTTCTGTGGCTTTATAAATATTTGTTCGTGATCTTAAAATCCACTTGCTCAACTTCTTCACTGGGCCTCCTGTGTAATGTTGTTAAACCTCGGCTTAATTCTCTTGAGGCGATAGTCCTGTGGCTCTTGTGTTTACCAAGTAAACAGCTGTGGCCATTTCAGATGTTACTTCTCAGATGGAGGCTACTGTAGTGGGCATACCATCTGCTCTGCTGTCATACTGTAAACTTACCTTCTTGGGTGATTAAAGCAGTGTGCCATACTGAACTCAGGCAACTGAGGTATCGTTTAGTTCTGCAAAGCCTGTTACCTGCTCATTAGCAGCTCTCTCCTTTGGGCATTGTCAGGCAGCTGAGGAGATATAATATGACAAACTGCTGCAGCAAAATTAACTATAGCACATTTGTCAGAGCTGAGAATTATCTTGCAATGATCATATGTAAATGAGATTAGTGCCTGAAAGGAAGGAGCACATTATTGGCTATTTGGAGGTGACATTTTATTACAAGACTGCCAATATCAATCTCCCATCTTATATTTTTAATTTGCCCTCCTATGTTATGACAAAGTTCATAGTCTTTTATTGAGCACTAAAATTCCAATCTAATTATGCACCCTGGCAAGTTAAAACTTGTTATATGGGTTATCTTAATGTTATGTGTTAGTCACAGCTAGGTACTTAGATGCTACAGTAATAGAATGACACCAAGTGATTAGTGCAAAAATAATATATTCTCATTCGAAGTGATTCTGAAGCCTCATCTGAGTGCTAATTCATTCTGATGTTTTCTGGTACTCTGCAAAGTGCTCTGGCAGTTTTTCCTCCCAAGGCTACCAGTACCAAACAGGTATTTCTCGACTGGCTGCTGAAGTGACCACCACACAGTGATGTGCAAGATAAATAGGTAACCAATAATAATCTTGGATGAGGGCTCAGATTAACAGGCTGTTGGGTAATTTTCTGCAAATTAATTAAATCTTTAGCATCATGAGTTAAATTTCCCTGAACCCTTTTTGCAGTGTTTTAAGTGTAAAATACAGTTACTTTTCTGTGGAGAAAACCTGGATTTTGGTTTTCTGGGGGAGTTATCTTCCTCTGATTGCTGTGGTGGAATTAATGGTCTTTAATTCTGTCTGGTCTAATTCCTTACACAAGGAAGGGTACAGCCCAATTGCTAGTAGTAGTTGTAAACGTGTTAATTTAAGCAAGGGAAGGACAGTGACTGTGATTGCCACAGCCCTTCTTGCAGTCTGTCTAAAGTTAGTTGCTGCTTGAGCTCTGCTTGCTTGCTATCACCCGAGCCGCTGTACCAGTATTTGGTGTCCCAGTTTTGGTGAAACCTAGCCCAGATGATTGAGTTTGGCTATGAGCTTCATGCCACAAAAAGCTGAATTGAGTGCCTGTGATAATACTATTTACAAACAAACTACTTAACAGCCCAGTGTTTGCAACTTTGCAAAACTAATTTCTAAAAATGTCACTGTGCTTTTGTAAATTTACAGTGTTATGGAGCTCGCTTTCTGTCATCTTTCAAAGTTGTGTTTAACTTGTCTTGTGACCACTAATGCTTTGCTATCCTAAGATGAGATCTCATTGTCCAGCAGTGGTGAAGTCTCTCTAATTGATCCTGGGGGAGTTTGGGTACATATAAAAGCAGCTGTCATAGCTGGTAGCTTTTAATCATGCTCTTCTTCCAGCCAGCTCTTATACTCTTCTTTTTAACTTCAGTTCAGTTATACAAACTGGTTTGTCTTTCAGAGCTAACACAAAATCAACTGAACCAAGTGGGAAGAAACTATTTGAGAAGTCTCCCAGCATCTCATGAATGAACTAACGGAACTCGATAATGCTGGTTCTCCAGAGCCAGGTCTACGGCTCAGAAAAGGACACATGTCTGACACTTCAACAACACAGACAGCCTTTGAAGAGGACAGCTCTGAGCAGAGGCTTCTTTTAGTGGAGCCACCTCTGTCTTCTGACCAGGAAAATGTAAGTTGTGTGACTATGTTAGGTTTGCTAGGAGAAATTGAGTTGTGACATAAGTGTGTCAGTACTTGATACAAGTTCCAGAAATGTGAACTGTAGGCCTACAACCTCTTTATGCCTGCTAAATAATTATAATAAAACCAAGAAGATGCCATAAATACTCAGCTGAATATATGGGAATTTAGGTGACAGGATGGGGCGTAAGTGTAAGTTTACCATTTTTTTTTTTTTTCACCTCAAAGAAAGGGGACTTTTACTGGTTTGCTCTCTGCTGAGATGCTGCTCATATCAAAAAAACTTTGTTCTATAACTTCCAATTGTAAGCAAAAGCAGAAGATATTTAGACTCTGGCTGACTGTAATCAGAACTGTGGCTAATTTCTATCATTTTAGAGATTAGGACAGAAAAATCAGTTTGTAACTGTTCTTGTTGGAAAAGTGGCCATACTGGATTAGACCAAATGTCCACAGTGTGCAGTATCCTATCTGGGAGAGTAGCCAGTAACAGACTTGTAAGGAGGAGCACAAGGATGGGGAAGCCTGTTGTGTTGCTCCCTTAGGACACTCTCCCAGCCTTTAGGAATTGGTGGCTCAGATCTCCTGAGCTGGTGGCAATGCTTTTGAATTTCTGGTGCATGAGCCTTTGTAAATTTTTAGCAGCCACAACATCCTGTGGAAGGGCATTCCACAGCTTAATTAGGTGTTATAGGAAGGTAACGTCCAAGCATTGGACAAAAGTACCTTCTGGATAAAGAGTTTCAGAATGGTAATTAATGCTTCTCCCAGGATGTATACAGATGGATATCAGCACAGTTAAGTGGACAGGGCATTCATCTTAAGCTCATTATTAAATTTATTGTGGCTTAATGAGTTTACTGTATCAGCTCAGTTACAGCAACTGCTTGGTTTTAGCCAGCAGCAAAAACATGCTTATGCTACTTAATGTAGGTTTGTATGCAGAATTGGACTGTCGATGTTGTGAATGCATTTGCCACAGATTCTGGGTGTGTGCATGGACCACTGCTGTGGTTCAGCTGACAAGAGAACCTCTATTAAGCTGTCTTAACCCGATTCTGCAAGGGCTCCGACTAGAGCCCTTACAAAATTTAGTTTCAAGTGTCTTTCTAATGAGAAGTCAGAACAGGTATTCATGGCTAATTAAGCCAAACCAACGCACTGTAAGTTGTGCACTGCTGTAACTTCTATAGCACGTTCTCAGTATCATAACAGGAAATACCCAGAATCTTTTTCTTTGCATTACATGGAAGGTTGTAAAGCTTGTGTATAAAGTACAAAGTCTTGGCCAACAGCTGAATTTGCTAAGGCTAGAAAAAACAAAAGTTGAGTTATACTAGCAGGTATTTTGAACATGCATCTCTTTATCTTAGAATAATCTTTTTTGAAGGCTGTTTTCATTCTTGTCTATGACATTCCTGGTTGAATAATGTGAGTTGCCTGTTGCTTGCAGATGGAAGAGCCCAGAGTAAAAGCGCATAACTGATTATGCTCTATAATTCCTTCTGTACATTTGCTTAGCTGAATTAAAATTATTTGGATGAATCTGTTTCATTTTTGAAATAAAATGGTTAAGGTACTCTCATTCTCTCCTTTTTTTTATGTTTTGTTGTTTTTTTTTTTTTTTTTTCCCTCCAGGCATTCTTAGAATGTGTTAGGGTTTTTGTTTTTCTTTCTTTTTTTTTTTGCTTTCATCCTTATGACAGAAGTATGTGTTTCTTTTGTATTGGCTCACTACAAATATTTATCTTTCTTTTATTTGATGTTTTCTCTCTTTCCCAGTGTCCTAAAATGCTGCCACAGAAATTTGTTCTGTTGTGAACTGTATCATTCTCTGCCTTTCATGGTCTCCTGCTTTTCTGACTCTTTTTCTGCCTAAACTTTTCTTCCTGTCCTTTGTGATTTCTTGTTCTTAATACTGTGATATCGTTTTTGGTGGGTTTTTTTGGTGGTTTTTTTGTTTGTTTGTTTGTTTTTTGTTTTGTTTGTTTGTTTTGTTGTTTGTTTGGTTTTTTGGGGGGGGTTTGGTTTTTTTTTGTTTGTTTTTTTTTTTCTTTTTTTTCTTAAGAGGCTGAGTAACTGTTTTGGGATAATCCATCTGAAGCATCACTCTGCTGTCAAAAGTACCAATATTAGCTTGCCAAATGTCCTTTATTGACATGCTGCAGTGCTCTAAATAATCTGGAAAAAACATTACACTGTATATCTTCCTCTGTCTTGTATAAGCATCAGCACAACTGTTACTCAGATGCCAGCTTGGATTCACTTTTTTGCTCTTCTGTAAACTCTGGTGACGTGCAGCTGCCTCAGTAGAGATTATTTAATAATTTAAAAGCATGGTTTTCTTCTGGTTTTGAAGAGACTGTTATTTAGATAACAGTAATATAATATATTCTTCCATACATGGCAGTAGTACTTGGGCACACATGCTAAGCGTAGCCTTACAAAAGGACTGAAGTGTGCTTGCTGCATCAGGATTCTAGTGGCTAAATGCAACCACATTGAAGCCGATGGTAACAATCGAGGAATTCCTGTGTTGGGGAAGGGAAGTGGACGAGAGCTGTTTGGTGTCTTGATGGTAGAACAACATGGTCGTTTACTATACTTTTAAATGCTTCTACTTATGACAAGCTAACTGTACTGGCTTTCTTTAATATCATAATGTAGATGTAATCTAATAGATATGATACTTCTACAAAATTTACTGGGCCTAAGACTTGAGGTATCAGTGTAAAAATGTGTATTTTATTCCTGTGATAATACTGCATTGTTTACTTTTCCTTTGGCCTTCTATTATCCTCTTTGTATTGTTGCAGCTCCTTTATTTATATAAAATCTGTTCCAAACTCTCCTATATAAGATTCCTTTCCTCTGCCTACTCGTATGCCCACTCTTTGCTCCACTCGTAGGAGGAAGAAGTCTGAGCTCTTAAGAGGTATTCCTTTTGATGAATTATTTTAATAGTCTTTTCTAAGGAGGTGTGTGGAAGCATACCATTGTATTGCTCAGAATTATTTTCCATCTCCCCCACAGCTTGCATTGTATACTATTTATTTCTAATTTGATGGACCAAAATATTGCTCCTCTTTAGAAATAAGATATCTTCATGGGGAAAAAAAAATGGAGGTTGCATTAAGAAATCAAATTTACTCCTAAGGGATTTTTCTGAGGCCTTTTACCTGTGTCACCAGTAACCTACCTGAGTGGTTGCATAGCTGTGAACTAAAAATTACATTAGATACCACTTTCTGTAAACTGTGGTATTCACTAAATACATGTAGCAAAGACTTACTAGCTGTGTTGAGCATGCTTATCCAAAATAATAGTGAACAGCATCCTTCTGCCAGTGGTGTTCATCTGCCAGTTTTGTAATCATCCTTATGAGAAGATATGGATCATGTACAATTAATGGTGATTTAGTATACTTTTAAATGCTTCTGCTTATGACAAGCTACTTGTCCTGACTTTCTTTAATATCATGATGTTTTAGTCTGTATTTTGTCCCAAAACTCTGTTCTCTCCTAGAGTGCATATATGTTCATAGATTTATCCCCTCTACCAAGTATCTGCTTCCAAAGAATAGATCCACATCTTGCTATCTTGTTTAAACATGCAGTTAGTGTAGTGGCAGATGAGTGGTATACCACCTTTGAGAAACATTTGCCATTTACCTGAACACTAGGGATCTGGTGGTGAGAAAAGGATCAGGCAAGCTGTATTCTTTCAGCAGTTAAAACTTTTTTTTCTTTCTCTAGTTTACATGTGCTGAGGCATTTTTCAGCAGGTGCTTCCCAACCATAGCATGCTGGATTACCTAGCCTTTGGGCCAGCATCCTTTCTTACCTCCTAGAGTTCCTGTGTTTTATCTTTGTAATTCCAGCAGGAATAGTTCGTAAAGAAATCTCTCTTACTGTGGCTTTATTATGCTGACACAATGAAATGCTTGCAACTACTTATAACCTGATGAATGGGCTCTTTATGCAGCCCTAAAAACCTGTGCTTGACTCTTTCCTTTTGTACTTTAACCTGTCAGTGACAGGATGTAAACAAAAGAACAATTTTCTTTGCCTTCCCCCCCCCCCCCAGTCGTCAGGCTTTCATCTTCCCAAATGATGAATCCTTTCCTGCAGTTGAGCTGTGTTGAGCAGT
Source organism: Megaceryle maxima (assembly GCA_024605025.1). NCBI lineage: Eukaryota > Metazoa > Chordata > Aves > Coraciiformes > Cerylidae > Megaceryle > Megaceryle maxima. The sequence goes on from JANHGN010023438.1 coordinate 34,621, forward strand.
TGCCCTGTGTGGCACGCATGAACTGGAGACCTCTTGCTCTAAAGTGTGTGTTAACCTACAGTGGTGGTTTGGGAGGAAGTATGCAAGGAAGTGTGCATAGATCTCCAGCCTTCTGAATGGACAGAAGAAATTTGGCAAATACTAATCTGGATTGCTTCTCAGGGAACTGACTTCAAGTGAAATTTACTTGACCTCTGACAAATTTAATGACAGCAGCATGTAGTTGTGTCTTTCTGGAGCATAACACTAAAGTGACTTGAGGGAGGGAAGAAAAGGGACATGAGACTTTCAGGTACAAAAATAAAAGTTTTAGGATAATTGAAGGTGAGCTAATGACTTGAGGCACTTATCTTTGAGTAAGCTCTAGGATTCAAGTTGCTTCCATTAGAAATGTGTACATATTATGTACCAAAATAGACTACAAAAATGGTTTTGGTATTGACAGAAAGGTGCATATAATTTAATGGAATTGTCAACTTGTCTTTATAGTGCACGCTGAGTGAAAGAGATTGGGGTGAAGTCTTGAAGGTCAAAGGTAGACATCTGAGTCTTAAAGTATTGCTGGAGCTGGTATTTATAAATTCTGACTGCCTTAATTTTTTTCCTTTATAGATTTACTTGCAAATTTCTTGCTCAGTTTGAAACCATTTAACTTAATTTTCAGTGTATTGGTGCTTTGGAGTTAACGATTAAAAACTTGGCATGTGCTTCTGTATTTGCTGCCTTCTTGCATTGCATTACAGAATTTGTTGGTAGAGGTCTTCTAAGTGTGTATGGCAGAAGCCTGGTAAAACAGAATTTGAGGTCCCACCAAAATGTCTTTGCTTTTGTTTAAAAGCAGATTATATTCAAAACCTGTTGTTCTGTAGACTTATCGCCTTTGCCTTTCCTCCATTGAAAGCATTGTTATTTCTTTGAAAGCATGTGAACTGGCATTTTACTTTAGATCAAAAGATCTTGATATCTGAATTTCTCCTCTTGCTGTTGTAAGCACTGGAAGTAATGCATATTTTACTCAGACTGCTAGTCACTGAAGTCAGTGCTAGGATCTAGTATCTTTCCCTATAAATATGCCCTTTTTTTTACAGCAAAGCATTTTTGGATACACAGAGAAGAGTGTTCCCACTTAAACAGTACAAAGGCATGTGATATGTCTATGGGGATGGTTTCCAAGCTCTGCATGCTTGAGCTGGTAGGATGCTGATGCATCCTTCGCTGCCAGCTGATGTGCCTGGTTTATTACTAGGCTTTTGGACCTTGAATGCCTGCAGAAAAGTCAGAAACTGGTGACCTAGTCAACCATGAGTAGACAGTATTTTGCTTGGAAGGTTGGTGGGAAATGGCCATGTCTCTTGTCTGCCCTCTGTCCCAGAAAACACTCATGTAAACTAACAAGAAAGCTGTAGTAGGTTATGGCTGGGTTCAGCTGTCTGCTAATAGTCTGGAAAGTCTTAGCTCTTTAAGAGGGGAGGTGTTGGTACTCTGCTGAGTTTGCTGCCTGGCAGCTGGTTGTGTAACCATTGCTTGCTGTGCTCTCTGTTGAAACTAGGAGAGGGAGGGAGAGTTTTGCTTCAGAATTCACTGGCACAAGTGTTTCCTCAGACAAGGGTTAGATTCCACAGTTTTGGCCTTTATTCTCCTGGAGATCATATCTGCCCGATCTGGGCAGCAACAGAGGATGTGATGGTCTTTCGCAGTGATATAGGAGAAAATAGTACTGTACTGGTGGGTTAACTTGCGTCTTCCTCCAACCATTTGATTGATTGACTTATGTTGAACAAAGAGATTGAAAGCGTACTGAACTTTTTTTTATTGGAGCATTTTTGTCTATAAACTCAGTATGCTTGCTCTCTTTCTGTTGTCAGGATTAACAGTGACAGAGGAACACATGAGATTCTTCTGTAGCAGCAGCAATTTCTGCAGGTTTTTCCACAAAGTGTACTGTTGGTCCCTGTCAAGTACTGGGCACTGAGAAAATCTGTAGTTGCTGCTGCTTAGAGATTCAACAAACCCTTGTCATCTGAAGACATTTAACGAGGGAGCTAGTTCTAGTAAGAGTGTATTAGCAAGGTTGCTGAAGCCAAAATGTGACTCTGTCCTAGGACTATTTGCTTAATGAGTGTTAAATGTTAGTGCTTGTTTTTAATGAGCGCCAGCAAGCAGTCACCCATGACCAATTGTATAAAACTGTTTCCAAGTGCTATATTAAATGGAGTGTAGCTTTTATAAGAAGGTGACCTACAAAGGAAAAATACTAAACTCCAGGAACCTTCAAGCACTTAACATTTTGACCAATAGGCTGAAAGGGTCTTCGGCACAGCGCTAATGAAAGGCTTCTTTTTGGTCCGGTCACATCAACACCAGCTCTGCATACCCTGCGTAGAGGGTGAATGTAGCCTTTTGGAAAGAGTGGTGTGGCTGTGTTTGCAAGCCTGTCAGATTGAGAGAACGTAAACTCTAAATGACAAAGCTGTTATTTTAGAATAGCTTGTCATGTGCAGAAGTTAGGGGAAGTCAGGGGAAGTTTTAAAGTGCTGTGTTTTTCCAATTAATTACTTACAATCCGAAGAACAGAAGCTGACAGAATTCTGGAAAATGTGCAATAGGCTTTTAGGGGAAATGGCATGGCACCACCTATTGCTGCTTTCCCCTTAAAAAAGATGGGTTGATAAAAGGTCAGTTGACAGAATGGGCACCGAGGAGTCGCTGAAAAAAGCGATCTAGCTAGCTGGAAAGGACGTTACTGGACTGATTAGAAAAATAGCATTTTTATATTACAGCCTTGAAGGTATCTTGGCCATTATGCTGAATGCTCTCGAGTTACTGAGTCTGGCATGCTGCCCCAAGAAACATTAAATGACTTGAATGTCACATTAAACACTATTAATCATTCATCTGATGAGATCAAGATAAGAGCAGAAACTCCAAGTCATGTCTAGACTTTGTGACTTCAGTTTAATATGGGGGATAACAGTGGTATTGTAAATGAAGCGACACATGTTTTCTAACTTGCATTTTAAGATGAGAACTGTATAGCAGGACTGATTTGTATAGTATCTCAACTCAGTGTTTATAAAGACGCTTCTTCTGAAGTATCTTGCCTCTATTACAATGATGTGTTTGTACCAATTCAAAGTTATGTCAATATAGAGATTGAGAAGAGTGGGAGAGCATCTGTCAGCAGCTGAAGGAAGCAACAAGAATGTTAGAACAGATTCAGACTGTATTGCACTTTGGAAATTCCTCTGGTGGTGTTACGACACTGGTGACATCTTGATGGCATCTCAAACAGTTGAGCTTTGAGACATGAGACTTTTAGAATCGTAGGATGGTAGGTTGGGAAGGCACCTCTGGAGGTAGAGTCCAACCCCCCTGTAAGTGTAATCTGGAAGTTTTGAGAATACAGCAACCTACTGAAGTGTTAGTTTAACTTTGTAATCCATGCCTAGCCTTCTTAGGCTCCTTTCTGACTGATAAACACTACAAAAAGGAGGACTGGAGATCATTTGGCATCCAACTGGTATGTGTCAAAAAGAAACTTGGTCTTGCACATGATCCACAGAAGGTATTCTGCAGAGGATCCCCATAAACTGGGAGCTGATGCTTCATTTGTTGCACTAGCTTGAGCTCCTTAAATCCCTTGGTTATCTGAACCAACTTTATTACCTAATAGGAAACTCACCTCAAGAAACTACATTTTTACCACTTGAAGTCCAGAAAACACAACTTTCCCAAAAGTGGGAAAAGGGTTTCTGGAATCCTTTTCAATCATTGTGACTTGACCTCTATAGCTTTTCCACAGTGAGGGTATTAATAAAGACTGTGTCCATTAACAGGTTGAAGAGTGGTAAGATAACAGTCTTTATACTATGTGAGAAGAATAAGCTGTTACAGTAGACAAGAGAAATATATTGCATTTACTAGAGCAAGTTGTACTGCAGTTTTCTCTGTAACAGGGTATCTGGCTATGATGTCTGACTTTTTTTGACAATTATTCAGGCAACAGGTTCTTGTACTAAATATTTTATTTTTTTTTTAACTTTTGTGATACTGCTATAAAAGAGCGAGCTTTGAATGCTAATTTTAACCTATTTAATGATGGGTAGTGTGGAGTTGGGCTCTTAGGTTTCTTGCTCTTGTTTGCTCTGGTGCTCCAAGTCTTGGTTTTGGCATTAAACCTTTTCTATCCCTACCAAAGCAGACTCTGAAATTCTTGTTTAGATGATGATCTGTCCCTGGAAGTGTGTTTCCTGGAACTCTGTACAAAATGGTTTAATTAAATCTCATTTCTACCTCCTTTTTATTTTTTGCTTTCTTGTCTATCACTGTTATAACAAAAGAATCTGGAAAACTTCCCCCCCAAAAAAAAGCGAATATGAAGAAACCAGTAAAACCATTCTCTTCTGGGCGTCGTCACTTGTCTTTCAGGTTTAGGTTCTTCTCTGGTACCGTTATTCAACTGAGGATGCTTTCATACTTCTATAATATAATTTCCATCGCATTATGTATCTATGCTATGTTTGTTGGTAGATTTAACATGCTATGATTTTGCAAAGCAAGCAGGACTAAAATTGGGAGGATTGTTTGGCATTTCCGTAGAACTAAGTGTCTAGACCCCCTAGGGTGTAAGTATACAGAAGCTATGATTTCTAACTTGTATGAAAGACTGGTTCTATGCATTGCTCCATATGTGCAGCAGAAGAATGACAGCTAAGGATAGTGACAAGTTTGCTTGTTAAAAGGGTTTTTATTTAAAGATGCTCTAAAATGCTGTATAGACTTCTCAGAATTATTTAGTCAAAATTTGAGACTGCTTTTAAAAGAAATTGAGTAAATTAAGTGACGTAAAGGAACATCTGAAGCATTAGCCAAGTGCAAAATTCTTTTGGCTAATGATCTAGAAAGTACAAAGGCAAGAATTATTCTGGAAGGCCTTGATTCAGGATATACCATACCTCATTAAAAGTGGGAGTATCAGAGTTGTTCTGGGCTCTTGTTTCTTGAATGGTCCTGGACAAGTGAGATTGTGTACCCAGTGTGTAACACATTTTAAAATGTGATTCTGTGGGCACAACTTCAAAATAGTTGGAAACACATCTTAAAGTGTATTCTTGTTTATGTTCTAGAATTATTCTTGAATTTCTGACAGAATCAGCCAAAGGGGAAGAGAATATCGCAATTGTAAGATGCAAAGGAACTTGTCACAGTAGAAACTCTACAACAATATGCCTTCTGAACAGAAAAGTGGTGGTTTTGGTTTTTTTCAGTCGTCTGAAAAATTGAAGGTTAATAGACTCCATCAGATTTCCAAATGAAAACTGACATTGGTGTTGCACTTCAGATAGAGATTTCTAGCTTCCAAGAAGCACAATTTACTGTTCTTTCCAATGGGACATAACAGGAAGGAGTCAAGAGAGGACGGACATTGCAGAACAGACCTCATTTTGCCTCCTTAGCAATAAAAGAACTAAGCTGAGCTTTAGGTTGTGGTTGTGGGGTTTTTTTTAATGCTAATTTTGTAGTTTAATGGCAGGAAGGAGATAGTAAAATCAGTTCAATTTTTTTGGCAACAATCTGGACTGTATATATGATACGAATTCTTTTTATCACCAAAAGAAGCTCAGTAATGATTTGTTTGTAGGCACATTGCCAAAATGTAAAGATTTTGGAGTAGTTCATAAATAGGTGTGCTCTTTGAGCTTTACAATCTGTTCAAATTTAAACTTTCCCATCATTCTAGAAATGGGAGTATGTGGAGAGGGGGAACTGAACATTTTTTTTGGCTTTGAGTCACTAGGCAGACTGCAGAGAATACAGGCTTTGATTCTTTAAGGGACCTCTCTTCCTGCAGTCCACCCAGTTTTGTAAATTAAGGGTTACTAATTTGTTCTTCCCATTGTGTGGTGCTGGAGGCAGGAATTCTAGGGTGGTTAAAAGGCATAGGAGTGCTTCTTGTATGGAGCTCACTGGGACTTAAACGCCAGCCTTGATTTTCTGTAAGGTGTGTTCTTGGGATCTGGAGAATTTTGTGGTGTTTGTTTGTGGTTTTTTTTAAGACTGTACAGATGATCATGAACTTCTTATCCAGACCACCAGGCAGGGAGCTTGGCCTAGATGAACTTTAAATGTCCTTTCTAACTCAAATCATTCTACATGTCTATGACATTGAGTTAATTATTTATGATATTGAAAACTGAGAATCCTAACCAGAGAGATCCATTAGTAGAAAAAGCCAGTAGAATTGAACAGTGGGGGAAATAATGTCAGTGAATTATGTTGTTGAGTTAGAATGAAACCAAATTTTTTTTGGTGGTTGTTGATACATTTTCTGGTCCAACAGGGACATGTGCCTATTTTAGACGATATTAAACCTCCTTGCAGCTCAGTGTTGCCTGATGTCTTTCCCAACAGAATTAATGGGATAATCTAAGCAGTGAGACTGTATCTAATACTGTCCTATGCTGCTGTAGAATCTGGATAGAGCAGATCAATATTTATATCAATCCTCCGCTAAAAAACATGAAATTAATGCCCATCATTACCATCATTATGGACTGGAATGATAAATGAAGGTGAGTAGACAGTATAAGGGACACGGATTATGTACAAAGATCCATTTAGTTAATCGGACTGTCCTAGCGTAGACAAATGTGAGGTCATACATAAAATGTAACTGTGTATGTCATGGCAGAGATCTGAAATCGAATAAGCAAAATTTGGTCAAGAACTATGTGATGGAGGGACCTTTTCAAAAGATGAAGCTTCAGTGGCTAGTGAAAGCCTTGGCAAGTATTAGCATGTCATTTCTTCCTCTTTCTCTCTCTCTCTCTCAAAAAAAACCCAAAAAACCAAAAAACAAACAAAAAAAACCCCACACCCAAAAAAACCCCAAACAAACAAA